>JAOBRB020534475.1:0-18798 GCA_027575285.2 Zoanthus pulchellus | reverse complement strand
TGATAATGATAATGATAATGATAATGATAATGATAATGATAATGATAATGATAATGATAATGATAATAATAATAAATTTATTTAAGTACCAAGTCTTTCTAGTCGACCAAAGGTCTACTAATTAGGGACACCATCTTTACCAGTCTAAGGTGGAAAGAGAACTTTCACAGTTACAACACACACAAATAAACACAGATATAATCCCCGAGGGCCTACGGTTTAACGTCTTTATCCGAGAAGATGTGTAAGTCTAACCATTTGCAGATGTTAGAGCAATGGCAACATTTTCTTCTAAATTATTTTAAGACCCTGAGTGGTGGTCCGGCCAGGAATCGAACCCGAGCCTCCTGCACGTTAGACTGGCACCTTACCAACTGAGCTAACCAGACGGCTCACAGAAATAATACAACAAATTAAAGCTGAAACAGTCATAAAATGTACTGGTTCTTATATTATAAGCAGAGCGTGTAAACAAAAAACAATTTCTTGAAATTTAGAAAATTTGTTCTTAATTACAACATCACAATCACACTAACATTGGTATAATTACCGCAAATCTTGCTGTTAACCCCTGTGGCATAGGGATCGCAATAACCTCGCTGTGCTTGCTCTATTATTCTTCTGTTCTTGACTTCCGCCACTGCTGACGGGACTCCATCGTACCTCGCCGTGAAATCATCATCGATGAAAAAAATATAACTAGAACCGGTTTTGACGTGCACAAGACATAGAAAATCTGGTCCATATTTTCCCAAACAGAAAAGTCGGGGAATGTTAAATTGACGTCCCTTGATAACACTCTCAACCTCAATACAAGCATCATATTTCGACTGTGCTTGTAATTCTGATCTTGTTGTGTTTAAAACGCGAGCGTGAACGACAATTGGTGCAAGAACCGCGCGTTCAGTGACAGAATAATACCGTGTAAATGGTGGTAGTGAACAAGCCTGTATTAACCCGGGAATGACGAAAAGGAGAAAGCCGAAAGAGAACATCATCTTCGTTTGTCTCCCGACTTGTGCAATGTGTCAGGGCCAGTGCTCATGAAATAAAACTATTGAGATCCAGGCACTCCTGCTGAGAGAGAAATTAAAACAGTGCAGTCATATTACTTTTTCTAAAGATTTTCTTTTGACATATAAGGATGAAAGGATTTTAAAATTGAGTGATATGAGGCAGAAAACACGTTCGCGTTTTTATAATTAGTAAATTTTTCCAAGGCTAACTATGTTTCTTAATTCTTTGGTAAGTTTTAGCCTCAAATTGTTTTTAATTATCTTCTTAATTCTTCTTTTTAATATTTCTGTTTCTAAAACATAATCAGATTGAAACCAGTAAAGTCAGTTGCAAAACGATAGACTTATCATGTGCCTCATATTTTGCAAAATAAATGTGAACTACTGCGGGACGTATAGTGGTTTATATTGTTGTGTTGCTAAACAAAATTACAAAATATTTTATTAGCTTGAAATTTGTTTTTAAATTTTGGTTCCTTTGAGCCAAGTTGCTTGTTCTTATGAAGTTGTTCGTCTAAAGAAGCGTGCATCTGTTTTAGGTTACTTTTTGATTTCAGGCTATTTTCAATCTACGCTACTTTTTTTCAACCCAGGTTATCTTTTTCAACCTAGGTTTTTTTTAATTAGGTTATTTTTTAATGTTTTTAACCCTTTCAGTCCTAGTTATATTGTTAAATTCTCCCAACCTAAGCTCATACTTTTCATTGAACAAGTTTTGAGAGAATTTTGCTTTTGATCTTTATAAGTTTGCTTTGTTTGATCAATTCTCATTTTCTCATTACTAAATGTTTCATTTTGTATATGTTATGTAAGGAGAAGTTGGGTGCTGATAACCGATTGGGACTGAAAAGGTTAAAAGAGATCTATATTTTTGGGGGCATTTTTAAAACCTGGGGATTGGATTCTTTTTGGGGACATAAAATATTGCAAATAATTTTATAATTTGGTTATTCCTCTTTTTCATCTCTCATCCCTTACCCTTCAAAAATAACATAGGTAAAAACAAACCTAGGTTATTTTAAGAGTAACCTGAAATCGAATGAAATCGAGTGCATGAGCCGTAACACAAGGCAAACATAATCATGATAGAACAACGGACCTGGTGAATTTAATGATATACTTAAACAAACCATTCAACCACTTGTCGTTTGAAATGAAATAATCAAAACTAGAAATATTGAAGCTCCTGCTATGTAATTTTGTATTATATTATTTTGTAATTTTCTTTAATTTCTTTAACATTTTAAAGAACAATATGTTTGAAAATGAAATGCGGACTGACTAGTGCACTCGTTCGTCTAAATGTTACTTTCAGCGGTGTCAATTCATGTTAATTTTATTATAATGATATAAACAATAACCTAAAAACAACTTTATGGTGGATGGTACCATGTTTCTTTAACAACTGAAGAATATCACATTTATTTGACTAACCTTCACTACCGACGTTTCACTGCTCCATTTTGTGTCTTCGCCATGATGGAAATTTTTTAAACCACAAAAAAGAGTAAAGTCTTCTGTAAATGTATTACTGTCAAGGTAGGACTCTCGCTTCATTAGAAGGGAAAATGTATATTTTTCAGAATCCGACGTTATCTATCCTCTTATGGTAAGAACGTTCTATATGCCATCACCCATCTGACTATATCTAGTCAGTTTTAAACTCCAGATTGTTACATATTGATTCTCTTGTTTTAGATTGAAAATATTTCAAAAACCTGAAGTAATTAAGGCGTGTGTAAAAGCTAGCGAAGTGTTAATATACCATGAAAGGTCACCTGTTGTTTGGTCTTTGCAGGTTATGCAAGCAGTAAGATACAAAGCTACCTAGACGATCATCAAGGTTCGTCACTTCAAGCCAGATGTTAGAGCATCAAACATGTCAGTAAAGATGGTTAACATTATCAAAGAAACAGACCAAACACGTTGGTCAAACGTTATCAAAGATTGAACAGTTGTTGGACACAAAATGTCAGAACAGAAAAACCAAATACAAATTGAATTGGAAAGTGCATGTTGGACGAAATTGCATGGGTGAAGTTTGATTTTGTTCATGCTTTTCATCCAACATATCGTCCAACTGATTTTTGTTCGCCGGTGGTCAACTGAATTCGCCCATAATTTCGAATTCGTTCCTGGTACTGATATCAAACATAGTTGATGATGTTTGATTTGTTTGAGCACTTGTGCATTCTGAAGAACACTACTGCTTCCTGCAACATCCTGAACACCGGTCAAAGCGATCATCCAACATATGCACCGACAAAATCTTTTTGAATTATACTTTTTCAGACCACAGCTTTATTGTCGGTACTTAACTTACTAAATTATCTTTTATAGGCGAAAGATTTTTTCAAAAATTACCACATGTAATGGAAAATGAGGCTTATCAAGTAACCAGAAATTAAAAAGTCGACCTCAGAACATCAATAAGAGACATGAGACATATGTGTAAAAGAAAAATCGTTTGGTTTCTTCAGCCGTAATTTTGGTCCGTTCTATATTATTATAATAGATATTTAGAAATAATTGATCTTTTCCAAAAGTATGGAAATAACTTGAAACCAACAAAGTTTTCAGCTATGGACCCGCCACAGACTGTTTTTGAATCAAAATATATTATAGTTGTCATGTAATAAAGAAATTCACTAAAGCTATGATAAGGGCTGATCGAGCTGTGTCAAAAGGTGCATGGAGTGATCTATAGCTAGGAATATATATGTTGCAATTTTCTGAACATAATATAGATGACTTCATAGAGAAACGATAATTTGGATGAGAAAACTTCTGATCATATTTACTCCGCGACGAAACGATTAGTTGTGAAAGCAAAAAATAAGCACTTCAAACAAAAAACTGTATACACGTAGAAAAAGTGAATACAAGTATCTGCTTCACGTTACAACTCAATTGCTTTTCCTGCTTTTCTTTCTTTCGCCACAAAATTTAGTGTAATGCTATATCTCATCTGATGTTTGATGTCGTAAACAATACCTCTTTACGTATTCAAGACATGTTTAATGTTAATAACACTTACAATACACAAACATCCAAAAACGTTTTTCGCTGCAAGTTTTCAAGAATTGAAATACAAAAGCGTTCCCTCTCGCTGGTCATAGTTAATATATAGAACAAAATTCCAAAGGATTTAAAAAAATTTCAAAAAAAAAAGCTTAAAACAATATATATATATATATATATTTAATTGTTCAACAACCTTAAATTTTAAATGGTTATTATGAAGAAATCTCCAGTCTTATATCTTTAACTAAAACTTTCCAATAAATGATATTTGTCTGCATGTCTAGATCTCACATGTATTTACTTATTATACAGACTTAGTGCATTTATAAATGTATTTAGTTTGTTATAATTTGTAATTGATTAGCTTTACTTTTTATACTGAGTCAGTACTAAGCATGTAAGTCAAAATGAATATGTAAAGTCTAATGTTGAATCAGTTCTAAAAGTTTAATGTCGCACGCATACTATCGAAAATTCCTGCTACTGCAGTTTTGGTATTTAGGGATTTTAGGGATTTAAAAATCAAATGCGCGATTACAAGGCAAAATTTTCAACCCAGGGCTGAGTTCAACCCCGGGACTCAAAAAGCTCGATGTAATCGGCCCCTTAGAGAAATTCAAGCCTTTCCTTCGGCGTATAGGTTAAAGAGTGTGTGGTGGCGATATTTTATTTGAAGGCTGTCTTTTATGTGGCTTACGCTTTTTTTTATGATATTGATTAATACAACTCAACCTAATATCTATATCAAAGTTTGGATGAAACTAAAAGTCATGTGAAACACTAAACTATCCTATGGAAATCTTTAAGGCCCTGCAATGTCCACCCTAACACCAATTTTTCGCTACTTGTACTTTTAGAGATATTTTTAAGAATATCTCCGTCATTATTTTGAAATGGGAAAAAACTGAGAACCACTTTACAGATTTAGTAAAAAAGGAAGCTTCTTTTTTGGATTAGAGTTGTGGGAGGAGATAGATTTTGTAAAAGTTAAAAACAAATGACACACAACCAAAGTTTCATTGATACAATATTTATTAATACATTACTATTTCATATATAATATTTATTAATGTCAGTTTCTGTTTCATAAGTTACTTATTGGTTATACTGATTTATAAGTTGACGACATGTCGTCCCTGCCTCTATTATAATTTCAGTAACATTTGTAAAACATTTCATTTTGAATAAAAAAATGCAAACGTTTCTGCAAAGCCCTGAAAATAATCTTTGCAATTATCTTTCCCAAACAATCCATGTTCCTCTGTCATCAACACAGTTTGTAAACGAAGCTTCTCCCGTTATGTTTCCTTTGAGGTAGACTGCTTCGAATCCTGGTGGTGAAATTGCCAACTGAATCCGTTTTAAATAGGCACCTTTTGGCAACGAAGAGTCCTGGTGACAAATGGATGAAGTGCGGAATAGAGCTGGATTGGTCTATGGCAACAAATTGAACATCAAATCAGTTACTATTAATAACCTGATAAGCGCTTGGAGCGTCTACTAAATTTCGCGAGACTTTGGCGGAGTCTACACAATATACTGGATCGAGATTCATTCCGGTACGAGTTCATTCCGGTACGAGTTCATTCCGGTACGAGTTCATTCCGGTTCCAAACAAATCATTGCATTTGTTCAATTTACATTATACTTCAACATTTTTCACACCAGAATGACTCATTCTGGAATGAATTCATCTCGGTGCTCGCGCCGTATCAAAATTTTCATTCTGGAATGAAACCCAACCACAATTCGTTACAGTATCATGTAAAGACTGTATGAATTCTGGATGCAGAGTCGGACTTCCGATAGACTGGGACGAGTAGAGCATGCGCACTATACCTAAAAATTTGTAATTTTGGTACAAATTCGTTTTTTAAAAAAACATTTCATGTAAACATCTTACTGACTTTATTTTTGTTCCGGAATGAATCACAATCCTTTATCATGTCACCAGCTTATAAGGATTTGAATTAGATATGAGTACTTGTGACAAAAAAAATCTTGATCATGACTGCTAACGCATACTTGCTAAGCAACGCTCGTTATATGCTATGAACAAAGTCTATAACGGACTTGATAAAAGCTGCGAAAAGCTATTTCAGTGTTTTTACAAACTAGACAAATCGTTTACAAACCAAGTGATCTCAGATTTTGGGGTGTGGAGCCTCCACCTGCCCTCCCTCCCCCAGGGGCCGCCGTGGGTGGGTTACTAATACATTGAAGTTCAGTTCCCAGCAACATTAGTGCTCATAGCTTAGAGTGCTCCACTGGTGTAGCACAGGTCACGGGATCAAATACTGCTGACTCCTAACATTTTTTCAGATCCCTCTATTAATTAATTAGCGTTGCCTAGATGGCTTCATCCAATCAATGAGTTGGAATCGTCGAGTCCCGAATCTTAAATTTATCATCGTCGCCGAGCAAGTAAAACAAATTGTTTAGTCAACTTTAATCATACCTAGTTGGTGTACATGTTAACGCGTTCTTAAGCTCGAAAATTAAAAGTTTACTAACTTTTATTATAAAAAAGTTTGTACATTTTTTACTAAAGCGCGTTATAAAGAAAGAAAGAGAAAATGATGTCGTACATATTTTTCTCGTAAAATGGTTTTACATTTTATTCAAGTTACAAACGAAATTGCACTATTTGTCAATTCCATAATTTTGTGCTGTAATGTAACAAAGTATAGTAAAGAGCTCGAGATCGGCCATTTTCCCTGGCGTCGTTTGTGTCCTTAGCGTGCTGTTAAATTTTGGCCGATTCAGTGTCAGCCTGACGTTCTGAAAAAAATTATTTTTTTTAAAACAAAAAAGTGTAATTCCAAAAATTGTTGTAAATTATAAGAACACTCAAATCTAAAAACGTATATCGTACTTTTGAAAAGCCGGAGTATAAATACTTACTCTCACTTCAAGTCTTGAGTTTTTACTGATTCCGAGACCGTAGTTTTGGTATCCGGAAAGCTGTATTTTATGGGTAAGAACGCCGTTCATCAGGTTTCGGCTAAAGACAAATTCTATGAGTATAAATGAAAAAGTGTTCAGTATAGATGTATGGGTAATCGGCTGCATACAGGTTTTCTTCTTTAAATTTCAGTTTTACTTTGCAGTAGACAACGCCTGCATAGAATTACAGTTTGATTATATAGACTATATAACCAGTCAGAAAGATGGACGTTGTTTTTACCATTGATACACCTTAAGCTTGTTAATTATTTTTCTTTTATTTTTTTTTACCTGCAGGTTACAATTGAAATACAGTTAAGAATTATTCAAAATGTTTTGGGACTAACACACCAGAATGGAGGCCAAATTTTAAAATTGTATATAATGCATTATATGTATTTGACCACAAAACCGATTAGGTAATTTCACTATAGTTCTTTTATTAATTTTGATGAAATTTCCTCAAATCCGTCCGGCAACATTTGAGAATAATTTCAACTTGAAAACATATAACTTTACAGAAAGAAACAATTAATTAATTATTGTTAAATATGTATGGAGATATGTATTTTGGACACTTGTCCAGGGCAAGTAAATATGAAAAATCTACTTGCCCTAACCCCAAATCTACTTGCTTTTGAATTGTTTGAGTTCCACTTCATTAACTCCATCTGTTACGTTTGAAAACTGATACCTCTTCTCCGTAATTACGCCGATATTAGTTTTTCTACTTTCCGGATTCAAGGTGATTTTCGTTCATTAAAGGACAATACTGCCGCAAAACGTTTTACTTTAAATTCGCAACGGTGTAAATATGACGAAATACGGCGAAAATGACAAAAAATCGGAAAATCTCGCCGTAACACGGCGTTATTACAAAACAAGACTTTAGAGCACTATAGTATTGCAAGTTTAGACCCATGAAAAAACCTACTTGTTCCTGGACAACTAAACAGCAAAATTTCACTTGTCCGGGTCCCCGACGCAACGAGTCGGGCAAGTCGGGCTTACGATTTCCACACCCCTGGTTAACATGACTATGCATTTCAAAAATGAAGTTTTACGTAAGGATATGGTATACCTCGATCTCCCACGGAAAGTTAGCGCTCAAAGTTAATGGTTTTTCAATGAATAAAGCTGCGGTTATATGTAACTTCTCTACATATAATTTGGATATATTGAGAACAAAACGATCTATTAATTTAAGTCTGTTTTTCGGCAAATAAAAATAAACATAATAATAATAAAAAGATTAACGTTGCTGCATGTGTCGTCCTTCAATAATTTTGATTTCTTTATTAGTATATCGCTTGAAAATATAACTAAATTGTATTAGATAGTTCTAGATAATTCTATTATTCCACCAATATGGACCATGCACTAACTTGTATTTGAGTCACTCCGATTGCCATCAAAGGATAGTCGCACAGACGGACCATCGAAATGGAATTTAAGATAGCTATTTGGAAATCCGGCTTTGCTTCTCGTGTAAGAGCGAATTCTGCGTATGAACGAACCCTGTGCACCTCCATTTTGCAGCAAGCTTGCTTTAATAAACCACACCTACGATTGCAATAAGTGTATTTAGAAAGATCTGTTCAAATGATCATGAATATCGGAAGACAAAGAACTTGATAAAAAATTACCTTTTCATAAGCAAAAACACTTCACATGAAAACTATCAAAGTACTTACTGCTATTATCAGTAATGTCTTCTTCATCATTTTGTTTTCACTTAGTTTCTTCACTTAGACTTCGATTTTCTTTTGTGTCCTCTTATCCTTAGTCAGCCGTTGTTAAAGATGTCTATGAAGAGAAAGATGGCAAGCTTTTTATAGTGTTCGAAAGATAAAAGAATTCCATACAGATTCAAAACTTACTAAAATTAGAATCAAAAATTTTGAATGAATACAGTTTAAGAAAAACACGATGGCGCGAAATACATGTGAAAATATAAACCAATGAATTAAAAGAAAAATGAATAGGTCAATATCTAATTTGTTATTTTTTCTTAACATAGATACAACATGGATTAGAGTCTCATTGACGAACCTTGGGGATTTTGTTACTAAAATATGTTGCAGTTGCTCCTTTATTGCTGACACCACCTAGTTAGGATTTTAAAAAAGTATTTGGACTACATTGATAAAATCACTGTCTTAGTTTATTTGACATTATATTCACGTATTTGTGCTTTCTCTGAGAAGACTTAGATCTCGCCTTATGCGACTGTTTTTGTATTAGGTGTGTGTTGGCGGGAAACGAATCGCGCGTTTAGGTCACTTGATGCTCACATCGTGTTTTGTTGTAATAGAATTCAAGTATTAAAGAAAAACATTGAAATTTAAGTTCCGTTTAGCGGGGATTTACAATGCATATAACGTTTAGTGCTCAAAGCACGCTTGAGGTAAATCATGAACAGTGACGTAATAACTGCTTGGTATTATTATACCAATCTGGTAACCAGCAAATAACATATACTCGCTGAGGATTCCATATAATTCAATCACATTCTCCATTTATCATTCCTAAGAAAGGACTATTGTAAAAGTTGTAGCTGATTATGAGTGATCTTTGGCGACTTGTTAAAAAAGATAATCTAAATAGTTTTCGAAAATCAAACATGTTACAAAGTGTTAGCAAACATATTTCGGTCAAAAAAATTTATCAGTTTGAAATATAGCACGTGTTCTTTGTGCCTTCATAACCTGGTGAAATACGAGACAAACGTTTGGGAGAATCCAAGGGCAGATCACTGAAAACTTGAGACGAAAAATCGAAGTCGATTCTGACAAACCTTGCCAAGGTTTTTACCTGGTTATTCAGAGAACGTAATTTATTAAATTCTTTTATAAAATCATAGCCGTCCGTCCAAAAAGTGAGAAAACTGATTTACGAAGCAAGTATGCATATAATTATATTTTCTTTCATGAAGGTGTATTCTCACAACTTGGAGATAATATACCATATGTGCTTCAAGGCAATCATAGCACTGTGAAAATTCACCAATCAAAAAGCACGTACCATCCAAATTTTTTTTAAAAAAGATTTGAAATGAGAAACACATCTAGCAAACATTAAATAGTTGAAGGCGAAAGGATTATAGTAAGCTACTTCATCCTGGATTTAAGAGATATGGTATGGAATATTTCTTCACATGTTTCTCAGGTATTATGAATGAGAAACTAATCAGGTGAAACATATATCTCACATTAAGTTTGCTTTTTAAAAGAAAATTGGTAGCGATCAGCTAAAACACATGACTCGCTCTTCCGCACCAAATATTTACCATATATATGTGAATTAGTAATAATATACAAGTAGTATAGTAGTCAGTAGTATTGTAGTAGTATAGTAGTAGTAATAGAAGTAGTAGTAGTAGTAGTAGTAGTAGTAGTAGTAGTAGTAGTAGTACAGTAGTAGAAGTAATTAAGTGTCAAGTTGGATGTAAACACATGCATTAACTATTGTTGAATTAACTGAATCAATATTTTTTTACGATTCTCTCACAGTTTCTGTTCTTGGCAATAAAACTAGATTGCTGCTTTAGAGGCAAAAAACTCAGATCTTAGTAGGTGTAGCAAATTATTTTCTACTAGTTCTAACGATGTTATTGGCGTTTGCTAAAGAAGTTTTTCTTGGCCAGTTTAGCGTTTTAGTGGTATGAAAGAGCTGCATTCAAAAGAGAAACAAAAAGTATAAATTTGCAGCTAGTTTTAAAATTGAAACCAAGCTGCCTAAACGTTGATTTGAAATCATGATCAAGGCAACAAAATTAATTAAATTGATATATACCATATAAAAAGGTTGGAATTATTCTACTTATCAAGCGCAAATGGAAAGGGAGACTGGGGGCGCGAGTTTCCCATTTTCTTTCTTTTTGCTTTCATCACCCGTAGACTACCTTTCTTCCCTTTTGCATATTAATACTACGCAGGCTGTGAATGATCGGTCTATTGCCGCTGCAGCTCTCCCTTCCGTAAACCGTCGATCTCATTTGAAAAAGTCGATGTCATACCGTAAAACAGTCATTGTCAACGACTGTATCAAATGACATCGACGTTTTCACGGTATGACATCGATTGTTTTACGGTATGACATCGACTTTTTCAAATGGGATCGACGGTGTACGAAAGGGAAACTTGCAGCGCATCTATCCCTATTTTAAAATGCCGTACTCCTAACAGAAAGGATTTAACAACCTTTATGTGCCGCTCTTTAATACCCGAGCTCTAATATTCGCAAGATCTGAAAGGCTTCCAAGTATAACTGGCAATATGCAAGGTTAATATTAAGCTAGTGACACTTTCCGTTTGTCGGTCCCGGATTTTCCTTGTAAACGGCCACACCCCAGATATCTACGAAACATGATTAAAAAATAGCTGCTATATTAAACATTTTGTTTTTTTTCTATCAAATTGAGGACATGTAGACATCACTGTAAAGTTGAAAAATTAGTTGCAAGTAATTTTCTCTCTTTGTCGCAAACTTCGTGATCAATTAAACAGTATAATAAGAGATAAAACTATAAAACAGTTTTACGTTCGTCGTTTCAGTTTGCAGCTTTCAATTTTAAACAAAAATCTGTGCGCGCGTTGCACTATCAATCTAATTAATTGTTTACTTCACAACAAAAATACCTTTAGTATGAGTCATATATACTAGGGAGCCGAAACCAGTTGTTGAAATCACCCATTTCGGGCATCCTGCTGATGAACAGTAACTGTTTCGCTGTTTTGTTTAGCAGCATTATAGTTATCAATGTCTGTTCATTTATCTATACCAAATATATTAATGTTTCTAAGACGAAGCCGCTATACTTATTTGAGAATCGAATTTTCGAAATAAACTAGAGATTTAACAAAAATAGTTAAATTTGTATCCATAACTTGTGTAATACAAATAGATCAAACTAATTAAATAGCTTTAGTTACAAAAACGTAGTTTTTATTTACGCGCAACAAACATTTATTCTTATTTTACTCTGAATCCTACAAACTCGTACTTTACTTTATTGATTCAACTTTGAGTTATTTTAATTAATCTCTTTATTGATATCCTTTAATGAAATTAGTTCAAACTTGGAAAGAAACAAGTATTTAAATTTCGTTCAAATAGTTTCATTACGACTAAACTTAAAAACAAAACGACGGATTTGACCAAGTTCCAATTCCAGCTTGCAAAAACATTATTTTAGGTTTTGAACGATAAACTAAGTATGCGCAGCTTAGGATTCAATGAAGTGGACAGCTGTTACACTAGAGCTTGTCAGCACTGCATGGCCCGCTGTTCATGAAACATACAAAGTCCTTGTTAATGAGTAACTGTAACTGTAGCGTTTAAGATGGATTACAAGTCTCTTTAAACCTAAGTCCCCACACTATAAGTGTGGGACCTTATGCTGCAATTAGTAAAACATAATTCTAAACTACGCATGTGTAGTTATTGTTTATTTTAGACTTGTCCAGTTTTCTGTAATAGTCAGTTACTTGTAAAGCATAAAACAATTTCCTTCTGAAAACACAAGAAGGAGAAGTTGAATACTTTAAATGTGATGTTATTGAGAGTTTTAAAAATGTGTTTTAAGTATTTTGGAACGACGCTATCTTCTGTATACCTACACGTATGAACTAAAGACTCTAACAATTATTTGGAATCTTGAGTTTAATTTCGCTCCTGGGCTCCTCTCTTTCCTTTTTCGAAGAAAAGGGAGACAGCATGCACCCTGGGAACGAGGCTGCCTTGAGATGTATGTTAATGTGGTAAATTGTAAACAAATCACGTTTTACTTTTTTGTCCAGCTGACCGAGTTGGATATATAGTTATAAAATGTTATTTAACTTTTAAAATTTATTAAGAAAGTTTTGATAATAATCCATGCTATAGGTATTTTCAATGAACTTATCTTCCTAATTGTCAGATTCACGCTTTTTATAACAACAACTTTTTAAGAACAATGAGGCTCAGATTGGCTGAAAATTAAGAACAAGCTCAGGTTGAGGCTCGAAAAAGTGAAAAAGTTTCAAGTTGAAAATTTACTTAATCTAGTGATTTACGTTGTGTATGTACAGTAAACACACAGTGGGACCAGTCCGTTTCACGGCCGCCTGGTTAGCTAGCCCAGTTGGTAAGGCGCCAGTCTGCTGTGCGGTCTCGGGTTCGATTCCCGGCCGGACCATCACTCAGGGTCTTTAAATAATTGAGGAGAAAATTAGACTTAGATAAGGACGTTAAACCGTAGGTACAGGAGTAAGATCCTTTTAAGGGACCACGAGTCCTATTATCTCTAATCCTTGGAACAACACTAGGTTCCTAAATGTTGTAAAAAATAATTAAAACAAAAACAAAACACATTTAGTACTGATTTATACTATTGTCCGAAATGAAACACTTATTCATGTAATACTAAAAGTTCGAATTATCTTGTCTTTTCGTTTCGACAATTTTCATTATTTCAAACTGCTCATAGAAATGTGAACAAACTAAGAACGAATTGAGGCTGAAATCACCAAAAACTTAATGCACCAATCAATGTAAACTCCCACCCCTATGGTCCCGGGGATGGATGGGGTTAACGTGGAGGGGGGGGGGGTTATCATTTTTGAACGAGAATTTGTCCCGAGTGGGTGGTGGATTTGACTGGTTTTGAGTCTCGGAGTTGTCCCCACCCTGTGGCCCTGAGAATGGAGAGATGGTAGGGTGTGACTCCAAGTCGTGCGCTATTTAGTGGTACCACCTCCAGTGCATTGGGCATAGTCAAGTACCAGATGAAGATAAATGGTTTTGCCCATTTTTCAAGTAATACGTTGCGTAGTGATGTCATAAACACTAACACTGTTTGGGCTATAACAATTTATTTTAGTAATAGTGGTACAATTGTTAGTACAGTTTAGCACATTTGACTGTAACATTTGATTCAAAATTGGCAGGAGTGTTGACATTTACACTGCAGTTTATATTAAATAAAGCACATGAGACTATTTTCAAAGTATTCTGTTCTCAAAGTACACTGCTCCCTAAGGTACAGCGCGAAAGAATCACCCTATTTCGTCGCATTTTACTTTTGTATTCGTTAGAATTTGCTTAAGTCCCTTGTCATACTCCACTTTTTACCGATCGCAGAAGGTCAGCCATCAGTCTTTGACTCTTGCACTGCACGACTATCAGAAAGGCTAAGTCTAAAAAATGTCACATAGATGTATCCCCAGGGGTAGGGGCATTTGACTGGAGTGTCGTCCCGAGGGAGTGGGTACTTAAACATCTTTTGCACAGGGTTAAAATCAAATCCCCCACTCTTCCCCGGGACCATAGGGCTGGGGGTTTAGATTGACTAGTGCATAAGAGAAATGAGCCTCGCGGAAAATTTACTGGTTTTAATAAAAAGCGTGTAGTTTACTTAATCTTGTATTGGTATCTTAGCTAAGACAAGTATTTTTTTTGTGGTTGTAGTTTCTCATCTTCTTTCTGTGTTTCTTTTTATTTCGAGCTCTCCTTATAAGGCAGAGAAGTTTTTCATATTCAGCATACGATATGTTTCCTTTTTCTTTTATGATTTTTATTTCTTCTTGGATTGCTTGGATGAAATCTTGGACCTGCAAAAGTTACATAAGTCTTCGTTGCTTTTTGTCATTACATAAAAGGGTAGTAAAGTAAATAGAGAATAATACATGGTCGCGCGGAGATATGGAATTTATCTTCGAGTGTTCACATCGATAACTCCTTTACCTTTGCCATGAAAGAACTCAGTAGAGCCATGTCCTTTTTCGTCTTTATTTCGCGTGTTACTGTTCTCTTTGTTGTCAATAAATTTTTCCACTTTTATAATGTCAAACGTAATAAATCTTTCTGCCATGTTTGCAGGTAATTTTTACAAATTATAAGCGGAAAACAACCGAGAAACAGAGAATGAGAGGAAACTTCTTTCGCAAACTCATGAACGATTGAAAACGATCCTCGCCGATCAAACACAGCAGCAAAATCGTCAAAGCTGCAAGCTGCCGGCGCGTTGTGATTTTCCCGCGCCTGAGAGAAATGACGTCACAAATTACTGAAATGTGATTGGTTTATAATTTCACATGTAAAAATATCGTATTTTTACGTGTGTTCAGATGCCACATTTCTTGGTGGTAGAAATCTTTATAAAACACTGCAGTTTATATAATAAACAGTTTTTCTCTTATACACTCTTGTCATTATATAAGAGTCATGTTTTTTCCCCAAGCCTCGCCATTCTTAAAATTTTGACATTCTGAGATTAATTATATAATTCTTAAATAACAGTTTGAAAATATGAGTCTTCGTTTTGTTGAAGCAATCAATTCAGGGATAACTGTTCAAACTTCATTAAATTGAGGGCGGTATAGTAAGTCAGAAATAGCTGCAAATCTTTTTTTTTTACCTAATTTTTTTTTCAGCACTAAAAATAATGATGCTAAAAGTGTCTTAAAAAGCCAGTAAATTTAGTTTTAAAATCTCGGATACATAACCTTAGGTTCGATAATTCATATACTCACACCAATTTGATCCATTCTTTTGCAACATTTGATAATTCTTTTGTTTCGTAAACGAGGCTTCCTGCAAATATCGTCGGATAGTTTCTTAGAGGTTCTCTTTGTACTGTTTGATGCTGAAAGAAAACAAAATATAGTTATATATGAGCATTTTTGAAACTAAAAACAAGATTACATTTTAATTGTACTTCCTGATCTCTATTAAAGTATAATTAGTTTTTGTTTATGGAAAGAACTTTATTTGACATCTTGCCTTGAACAGTCATGAAGTGGAGAGCCAAGAAGAGCGTTGAGGGTGAATGATACATTTACCCAAAAAAGCCAGGAAAATTTCATAATTCCTAGCAATGTTTATCATTGCCATATCCGCCTCTACCCTTCCCTTTTCCTTACCCTAGCCCCATCCCCTCATTCTCATCAGCACCTACTTTATGTGAGTTTGCCGGCAGTTTATTAAAATTTGCTAACTGGTTGCTGTTCTTTCATTTCTTGTTGAAGTCAGGCTATGTGTTCCACGTTTTATTCAAAATCAAATTCATCAGTTGTACCTGCATGCATTTCTTTCCAACAATTTGGAAACTTTGTCATTTAAAACTAAGTTATCGTTTGTTTTCATCGACTAATGAGTGTACTGCGCGCCATTATCGCATTCTTTAATGCATATTGATAACAAACGTTAGATTAGTATTTGAACAAATTTGTCGAAAAGATGATTTGAAAATCGCATCAGCAGACGTTTGTAGTAAATACATTTTAAAGAAAAGTTTTTGTTTTTAATGTTAGTTAAGCTAGTTAATTCCTTATACGAGCTTAGCGGCTCATCAGTGGGGCCGGCGCTAATCTCCGGTTCTGTAGTGTTGGCTGATTAAAGTCTTTGACTCCCCCTAGACGGGACACTAATTAATCACTTTAATCCATCGCAGGTTAGACCCAAGCAGACACTGGTACTCATTTACCTACCCTGGAATGATGAAAAGCTGAGTTGGCTTAGGCGGAAAAGATGGTCACACAAATATTCAAATCTGAGCAAAGTGCTGGGATCAAACTGAAGACCTTGTGGTTGGAAAGCAGAAATTTTATCAGCTGGGCCAACTACAGCTGTTAATGGTTTACAGTATTTATTTCAAAACAATAATTATTGCCATGCTAATGTTGCGGAGTTAGCCAAGGAAGTATGTGAACAAAATTGAAATCTATGCACTCATACCATGGAAAACCGAGCCCATAGAGACAATTGTTACTAGGAGATTAATTCAAGCTTTCGAAATTTTTTATTCTCCTCTTCCGCCGGTATTGACAACTGGATCGTGTAGTTTATTTTAAAAACATCCACTACCTCTAAAAATAACAAATATTTTTAAAATTTGTATATCTAATGTAAAAAGAGCAAGTCACTCGTACTTGACTTCATGCACACTCGTGTAACTACAATGCAAGCATCTGGAGTAACCTTGGAAAACTGCTTAATTGTCCTTGTTAGGACTTATCAGTATCGTGCAACTTTGTACTACATGCAGAGAGCTACAAAATCACTAGTGGTTTGTTCTTTAAAAACGTCTAGATTTTTAGTTATTTGTAATCTTGATTGGTCCTCTTAATAAACCTATAATTTATATTCAAACTAAACTCTAACATGCATGCAGTGGGGGCTAAGAAAAAATTCTTTGAACTCCCCCTTGTAGATCTTTACTTATAGTAATACATCTTAACTGTACACCTGATAAGTTGCTTTTCAAAAATAATTTTAATTTGGCAGAATAAATCATAAAATTCCGCTTGACTTTTATTTAGGCCATTATTGCTTGTGTAAATACAGTCTTTATCAATTTTATTATCTCGCAATGTAGTCTGGGATAGATATCGATAACTAGAGCAATACTTATTCTGTTCGCGCGTTGATTGGTAAGCAATTGGCGTTAAATAAATTCAAAATACACAAGACGAGTTGAAATATCACCCGTACTATATGTACTACATACTAAACTGTTTAGTAAGTGGTTTATTATCAAATTTTTTTTTTGGGAAAAAATAAAACTTAAACACTACGACACGCCGAGTACGAACATTGCTCAAAATGTACAATATGACTGAATATTTTTACTCGCCTCAGACCCGTCCATGGTATTATTTGTACGGTAATTCGTGCAGTTGGATAATAAATATATCTTATTAGACGGTTTAGTATGTAGTATGGCTGGCTATTTTTACGAGTCGTGTATGATTTTGACGAGCCCAAAGGGCGAGTCAAAATACACAGGACGAGTAAAAATATCAGCCATACTACATACTAAACTGTCTAATAAGTGATTTATTATCCAATCTTTTATTCCTGAAGAAATAAAACTAAATACAACCACACGCGCCGAAAAACAAGTTTTCTGGAGTACGAATATCGCTCAAACTGTACAATACGGCTGGATATTAGTACTCACCCGAGACTCTCTCATAGTGTTATTTGAACGGTTATTCCGAGCAGTTGGATAATAAAGTATTATTATTATTGTAGCACTTGATCATAAAATAATGTCATTACTTTGAAGCACAAGCTCGATACTCCTACACAATTAACTCTTCTATCAACAAGAACTTACCGTTTACCGTCAAGTTCATATTTATCTTTGTCATACTGCGTCCGGATGAGTATACGATGCATGTGTAGATTCCCTCGTCTTCAGCTCTTACTCTTGTTATGGAAAGTGTGAATAAACCCGTGTTTTTGGCAAAATGTTGGTTTATATTGCTTCTTCCTATTTGCTGTAACAAAGCTCCTTTGAATGTCCATCTTACAAGATTAAGGGCGGGATCAGGATCTATACCAATTGCTTTACATATAAGGGTAATGTTATCACCAAGTTCGGACCGGACATAAGGAGTTTGCGTCATCAGGTAGACTCTATTGTTATCTAGGACCAAAGGATACTGAATAAAGATATTGGTGGAACATTGATGACAATATAAAGTTTACGGAGGTTGCCAAGCTCACTAGATTAAACATTAAGTTTTGTTTTAGGAGCAAAACTATAATATCCAAACGTAGAATAATACGCGGGCAAATCCTCTGAAGTGGCAAGAGAGCACTAATTATGTAGCAAAAATACCATCATTCTTTGGAAAGAGTCCGTATATACACAGTACAGAGGTGCTATATGTGGAAAAATAACTTTCTTAAGCTACCTTTAAAAAATTGAATGACGCTACTCGTTTTTAGTTTTTATTTATTGTTTTTTCTAGTTTATTTCAAAATGGTACTAAAAAAATTGGGTAGGGGATGGTGGTGGCCATGGTGGGGGGGGGGGGGGGTG
>JAOBRB020533384.1:0-18811 GCA_027575285.2 Zoanthus pulchellus | reverse complement strand
ACGTGTCTCAGCCGTGATAGTATAGTGGTTAGTACATTGCGTTGTGGCCGCAATAACCCAGGTTCGAATCCTGGTCATGGCATTTTCTGTTTTCGTTTTCAATTTATATTTATATTCTATTTGTTATAAAATTTACAAAACTATATCGTGATGACGAACCCATTAAGTACACGTGTCTCAGCCGTGATAGTATAGTGGTTAGTACATTGCGTTGTGGTCGCAATAATCAAGATTCGAATCCTGGTCATGGCATTTTGTGTTCTCGTTTTTAACTTATATTTGTATTCTATTTGTTAAAAGTATATCGTCATGATGAACCTATTAAGTATACGTGTCTCAGCCGTGATAGTATAGTAAATTGGGTTGTGGCCGCAATAAGTCAGGTTGGAATCCTGTATTCGGTATGTTTTGGGTGGTTTTTCATATTTGTTACTTATATTTAACTATTTTTAGATAGTCATTTAAACTTATTATTGATAAGGAACTACATTAGGTGTAGGTTACTCAAGTATGATACTCTAGATTGGCAAGGTAAAAGGTTAAAGAAGTAATCAATTTCACAAGTGATGAGTGGTATATTGAAATAGGTAATCGTACTCCAGATGATTGGGTATATATTGAATTAGGGAATCGTTCCCCAGATGATGGGGTATATTGAAATAGGTAATCGTACCCAAAATGATGGGGTATATTGAAATAGGCAATCGTACCCCAGATGATGGGGTATATTGAAATAGGTAATCGTATTCCAGATAATGGGGTATATTGAAATAGGCAATCGTACTCCAGATGATGGGGTATATTGAAATAGGTAATCATACTCCAGATGATGGGGTATATTGAAATAGGCAAGCGTACATCAGATGATGTGGTATATTGAAATAGGTAATCGTACACCAGATGATGGGGTATATTGAAATAGGTAATCGTACTCCAGATGATGTGGTATATTGAAATAGGTAATCGTACTCCAGATGATGGGGTATATTGAAAAAGTGAATCCCACTCAAGGTGACGCGGTATTGTAGTAAGTAATCCAACACAAGGTGACGGTATTTCGTAGTAGCCACTCCTACCGGTGACAAGGTATCTGTTTTGATTTCCCGACGTGCTTTTCACATATACATACATACATACATACATGTATGTATTACAGCTTTACACGCATGTGTATCAAGCACTGTTTAGCCAGGAGAGCTAGGATTTTCTAATAAGATATCTAGAGGATATTACATAGGCGCGCGGAGATACGGATTTTATCTTCGAGTGTTGAAAAATTATCTCACGAGTGAGCGTAGTGAAAGAGTGAGATATTTTCAACACGAGAAGATAAAATCCGTATCTCGAAGCGACTATGTAATATTTTGTTTATCATATAACTATCCATAAAATACTTTGCAGCCATATTGAATGAATCGGAAAGCTGCCGTGAAGCACACTCAAGGTGTAACCATGGTAACGTGTTATTTTCACTAGTGAAAATAACAAGTTTTCGAAAGGGAGAAATATAAATATTTATGGATAATTATATGATAAATAGATTTATTTATATATGTAGCAAAAAAAACTAACTTTTTAGTTACAGTTTTTCAAGTCCATCCGTAACGATTAAGTTACATCCAGAAACTATTGATGTGTTTGTTTATCAGCAGTTTTAATGATGTCTGTGGGGGGTGGGGTGGGATGAATACTATTCGTTGTAAACATAGGGGGCATGGAGAGGATGTTTAGGTACGTTTTACCACCTTCGTATTTCCCCGCTTCCGCTTGGCAATTGAAAACGTTTGCGCTGGATTTTATGCAGGTAGTTATTGCGTTATTTCGAAAAACAACTGCACACTATTGTTTATACTGAATAACGAATTTTACAAAAGCAATAGTTTTTATTATGTTTAAGGAAAAGTGTTGTTTTGAACCGGTTCTCAAAACAGCGAGAACAAGGTCTTCAACGTCGTCATGTGATATAAAGCGAACTTGAAAAAGCAGATGCGTAATCGAACGTTCACCTGTTCTCTCAACTTATCGCTTACAAGCAAGATTCAGTCCAACAAAATTAAGTCAAACGTTCAGTTAATTTTTTATCGTTAATTAAACGTTTAAGATTTATTAAACGGAAGAAGTCGCAAAAGCATTGACGAGTAATGAAGACTACACAAGATCACAATCATCGTCTTGGAGTTACAGCAGAAAATAACGGATATTGTAAGCTAACAATTTGAAACTCATTTACAGTTTAAAGGCATGCCGCTTACAAACGGTATTATTAAATCCATTTTTAAATTGAGTATACACGATGAAATTGAAAAATGAAGAATTATGTTTATTGGTCATTTATTCTACTTGAGCAAAACTTAACACGGTAACTTAGCAATGTTCATCTAATAGCACGAGCAAGAAGAAACTGAATAGAGAATAACCATAATTTATGTTTCGTTCATTTGAAATAGGGAATTGTAATTCCGTAAGTAATAAAATTAAACCTCACAGCTAAACAAGAGAAATTGATTGTTATCTTGCTACTATCCCGTTCGAAAGATTAAAAAAGTCGCAATATCTTCGGTTTTACTTTGATTTCCTTAAAAAATAATTATTTGTTTCTCTGATTACTGAAACTTCAGTAGTTTCTCAAACATCTGTACGAGTTCAAACGCTTGCTTATTGTGTTGGAACAATATCCATTGCTTTAACAGCAAAACAAAACTAATTTAGTTCTTTCTTTAGTCATTTAATTTGAACTCATTAGAGATTTGTTCTTGGGATAAATTTACTTCTAAAATGTTGCTATCAAATAAAAAATACCAATAACAACTGACAGAATACATAATGCATTTGTGATGCAAGTACTGTTATAGTACCGTTCCATGCGTGCTGCTAAATAATATTCATCGATATATTTCTCAATGAAGAATGTTTCTAATTAATTTTCATCATAAAACTCAATTTGAGCGTTTGTAATATTCAGGAAATAAGCTGTTGAAAATAGATAAACTTTACAATGTGCAGTCAAATTGAACGAAAACAGCGAATGCCCAAATCAAAAATGACAAATTTGTGAATTTGGAATGCAATATTGATGTGCTTTTTGCTGCTTCAAATACAAATCATCATTTATGTTTTTTATTCGAAATTTCTTTTTTTGTCTAGTATTATAGCAACAAAAGAGGAAGTTTTAATGCCCCATAAGCTCCAATTACCTTTTTTGAAAATTAACAAAACAAGAGCTTTAAGAATCAACGCATAGTGATTCCAAAATATTTCAAGACAATTGTCATGCACAAAATGTCGGTGTTTTTATTTTCGTTTATTAATTTGCAAGGAAGATGTTTTTATGAAATGAACTCGATGTTACTCAAAAAAATGTACATCGGTTTCTCAGAAAATTATAGTAGAATGAATAAAAACATTTTACATGTGCTGTCAGTGGAAAATTTGTTAAACTTAAATATTTCATCCGTACCATCAAATGCGGTATAAAAATTATTCGAGCAAAAAATGTACAAACTTCGGCAAAACATCTATGCACACGTTGGTCTTTTATGGTCATTTTGCCACCGTTTCTCTTCATATTCTTTTTCCAATGTAAATTTAATCTATTGTGAGAGAAAACTGAATATAATCTTAAAATATAGAATTCTTAAAAGTCAGCTATCTCTAGCAAACTCTAATAGTAATGGTTAATCTGGCCATGCAAAACCTTCATGTTTTGTTCTTTGTTTTGCCTTCCACGAAAAGTGTTCATATTAGACAGTATACCTCAGCCAATCAAACATTTGAATAAATTAAGGTTTAAGCTGAAGTTTTGGTAGTGGGTTGAGGCCAATGTTTGGCGAAAAGCTTTAAGCCGGACTAATTTCGTTTTATGTATAGCAGCAGGGTAAATAAGGGCAATATAATGAAATACGAAAGATGCTGTTAAAATCTATTCACCTTGCTAAATTTTACTCTAAGGTATAAACCAACGACTTGACGACAATCACGTTAGAGTTATATAAAGTCAGAGGAATCAATGCTGAAAAGGCTAGAAGAAACTTAAGTCGATAAAAAGTCGACATCATTTCAACTTTGCACACAAGTTTCAAACGAAAATGGAGCATTGAGAAGTTTTTTTAAAAAAGATGTAACATTGACAATGCGTTTAATTTGGCAACCTTCGAGCTTTTTTTCACTCCATTTTTCAGTCCTGTGAGAAGGCATCTAAATCTGGCGAATTTTACGAGATCAAGCAGTTGCATAGTGCAAATTTCCGTAAGGCTTGAAAAAAATAAGCTTTGGTGAAAGGCTGATATTTCAAAGACGTCAATGACAAGACCATCTATCAACACTGAGAGCAACATCATCAATTTAGTAACCGTAATTAAAATGTATAATATCCGAAGTTTTCAACACTCTAATTATTTTTTCATTACCCCTTCATCATTGAATGACTTGTTAAAACCTCTGTTAGAAGCAAAGCAAACTAATCTCTAATACGGAAACAAGACGAGTTCAGCCACAAAATCAGTGCCTTAAGGGAAACGCAATCTTTTTATTCGCCTAAATTTGCGCGAATTTTTTCTTTTAGTTTTACTTAAACGAGCCGAACGTTATCTAGAAATAACAACTTTCTATGCAAAATAAAGTGTTGTCCTGTTCTAGGTTTTGCGACAGAAGAGATATGATGGCCATAAGTGTTGCGGCTTGGCATTAAAACGAGAAACTACTTTCTAATTTTGTAGGTTTAATTACTAACAAATGTTGTGTCTGAATAGCTGTTAGTAGCTCCTGAATTGATTATAACGCTACGATATGAAGCTGAGGGAAAAAGGAATAAAATTCGAACTAATTTCTCATTATTATCCGAGCTGAATTGGTTGGCGGCCACTTAATGCCCTTGAAACGAAACTCAACTTGTCATATACTCTCAAAAGATTTAACTTAGTTTAACAGTTGAAGCAAGGCAGATATTCATTTTCAATAATTTTTCAACTTCACAGCAATTAAATAATGAGAGAAACTTAAATTAAGACTTACAAAGGCCAAAGCACTTCTATTGATCAGGGATATTCCCTCATATCACGAACAAAATAGAATTTTTTTAGATTTTGGAAGCTTAAAGAAAAAAAATTTAACACGTACATCTTGGTTGGAAGTGAAACTTTAAAGAAAGTCCATTCAGCCCAATCATTTTCTGACTAACATTAATAATAAATAAATGCATTTAAATGTTTAAAACAAAAATTTCGAGAAAGTTTGACCTTTTAAATGACAATTAATTGTTAGTAGAAAATGTTTTCTTCGTACACAATGAAACATGAACAAACAGAATCCTTTTTTCTCTTTTTGCAAGGGTGATAGAAAGTAACAAATACCGATTTACTTCAATATTTTCCTCTCTTCAAATAAGATTGAATTAGTTCTAATTTGAAGATTATTTTTATAGGAGGTAAAAGTGAGAGATTTAGGTAAACACCGATACTCAGGAAACATAATCGACGAAACTCCGATTTTAAGGCTGACAGCGAATACAGTTTAAAAAACAAAAAGGGAGCATTTTGGTGCATGTTGTGTGCACTGTACAAACCTGAATCAAAAATAATAAAAACAACATATTGAGCTGTTGATTTAAGGCTTGACTTTAGTAAGGTTAAAGCGTAATTTTCTCACGGTTTTGACCTCAAATTACCCGCAGCTTGTGCCTCTGGCACATGAAGAAAAAACCTTCACTGCAGGCGCTAAGACTTGAAACGCCCGGCTCCATCCACTGCACAAACATAGAAAAACGACATCGCCTTCTTTTTTTTTTAATTTTATTTTTGCTACTATTACTAAGTGAAAAAGAAAACAAAACTCATTGTCACGCGGAGTAAAAATTCTCAAGCACAAATAGGCTTACAAATCGCAGGAACTTTAATTAATTCTTTATTCATCTCCAGTTTCATCTGCACCAAAGCTGGATAAATCTTTTTAAGTCTCTCTGAACTCATCAGGGGAGATGTAACAGGCACCGTTCGTCTGATATCTGACAATTTGTGGCATGTCAGCAAAGTTCTCTGCTGTGCAATTTACACGTTATGGGTTCCACCTCACTCGTTGACAGTTGATGGGTATTCTTTGACATTTGATGGGTTTCTTTTCGAGCACTCGGCGGGCTTCCTTCCGCATTCACTTGACGTAAGTTCTTCCTTAAAGTTCATTGAATGCATAAGATAGGAAAGTGTTCATTAAAACTGAAATTGCACTCGCATTACATTTGTTGTAATTAGAGATAAAATGTTCGGTTTTCAAAATTTAAGCCCGGGATAATGAAAAGTGCTCATTGACTCTTGATCGAATTTAATCACCGTAAATTTTAAGCAATAGAAAGCCGAGAAAAGCGTCGCTAATGTACAAGATGTTATCATCAATCATATCCTCACACGTCTCGCGCAAAATTGACTTTTTGTAAATCTACCATGCGATCAGTAAGACAAACTTGAATACAAAAAAGCGTTAACAAACAGTGTGAATAATTAATTTTGGTAATACGAACAACAATTTGAGATTTTCTTTGATGAAAAAAAAAGAAATTTTGCTTTCTGGCCAATATGATATTTCGTGTTTACCCGACCGTATAATGAGCATATTTCTTAAGGATTACAATTAATTAACTGAAAACAAAACTTTGCTCAAGCACTTTTCGGGAAATTCTCCTAATTGACCTGAGCTAAGTTTTACTGCTTTATTTGGCTGCACGCCGAACTAATTTGAGTGCTAGATAAATAGCATGTTGTTGGTTTCCAGCTAGTCGCCGAACCAATTCTTTTATCCTTTGTAAAAAATACGAAGCAAGCACTAGATTCTTCTTTGAAAGGTGGCTTATTACTCGAACCGGTGACGCGGTTTGCTGTTGATTGACGGGTGATGATTGATTGTTCAATTTCCTTCACATTATTTCTATGTTACGTTGAGGACAATAGCTAATTAATAGAGAAATATAGATAAAAGTGATTACAGAAACATTTAAGTTCTCCATATCGTGTTGGCGGGAGCGCAGAGTACAGGAATCACTAGTGAAACTAAACAACGCCACCAAACAAACTACCAACGTAATAACACTCGTCGGACGAAACAAAGTTCATAATGCAGTTTTGCTTCGCGTTGTCGAAAGCCGATGGGATGCCGCCGTTAAAGCGCTCATCACCAGTTCACTCATTTGCTATACACGACATTCTTGGACTGAACGAAAACAAACCAACAAAGCCGCCATGCCCTTCTCATAACTTTCAAGACGAGCCAAAAGTATTTTCTTTCGTACCTCAGTTATCAAATGCAAGACTACTAGATCCGCCACCAACACTGTCGAATTTAGCCGGTAAGTGGAAAAACTCGAGCGAAAATCTCTTAACTCTCCATGAGGATCGTATTTCCTTGTTACACTTTTAAAGTAAGGGATATCTTTATCACACTAAGGAACTTTCAACTTTCTCACAGCCCTCGGCATTTCTCATCACACAACAAATGATCCCGTAATGGAAGATAATTCCCTAATTAAACATGAATCAGTAGTCATTGGAGGTTACGGCCCGGGATTATATAAGCGGATAACATGAAAAAAGAGTCCGCTGTGAAGATTCATGCCAATTTGAAAACTCGATATTAGAGTTCAAAATCAATTTGAGTTTCAAACAAAATGTACAACCGGCACAAAGCACGAAAACAAAATTGATGCGCTTGAAGCCAGTTGCAGCTGTTTGGCCGTTTAGCAGCTTTTTCGATGAACATCCAAAAATATCTTTAGTCGACAGCTTTAATAGGGAAAATTTACAGGCAATGAATTTAGACCTGCTATAAATGTCCAGCTGTGTTGCACAAGATTTACCTTTATTTATAGAATTAGTAATAGAGCAAATTGAAAGTTGTGTCACCGACTGTATACCAAACTTCCGTTTGATTTTATTATGCTGAACTAACGCATATGTCTTTTTTAGAAGTTAAAGACGAAAGGCAAAGTGAGAAATCCATAATAATAGCAAGTGAAAAAAACCCGAGCAAAAAAGTTAAGAAACGAAGACACAGAACAATTTTCACAAATTACCAACTTGAAGAACTTGAAAAGGCGTTCAAAGAAAGCCACTACCCAGATGTTTACGCGAGAGAAAATTTATCGCTAAAAATTGACCTTCCCGAGGACCGAATTCAGGTTTGTATTTCAATTGTTATTAACTCAGTTTCTTCCAGGTTTAAAAGTTTAAAAGCTGCAAAAATGTCAAGCATTGTTTTAAATTAATACTAACCTTTTACGCGCATCTTCTCATATAAAACTTTGCTTGTTTTAAATATTTCCCTAACTGGTTAAAAAAATTAAAGTAGTTTGTCGATTGGAAATTTGCTCATGTTAGAAATAGCAGCATAAATTGCTTAATTTGCGGTGAAAATATCTATTATAAAAAGAGACCTTGTAAATGAACAAAGTGTCGCGTTAGGCATCTTATTTTGAACACAAGATCTGGATATGTCTCAGATATGATCACGTCACTTCATGCAGCTTTCTCTAACATCTGTTAATGAAAAACAATTTGAGTAAGGTGAAAACGCAATTCTGTCAAAACCATAACACCATTTTAATCCATGGAAAAAACAACTTAATTGTGATTAAAACTCGCCTAGTAATGGATTATCTTCAAAAATATATGATTTTGTTTGGGTTTATTCGACTGTAAAAGCCCACAAAAAGCACGAATCCAATTGGCCTTCATTAGTCTTCATTAGTGCTGCGAGGTGCATATAATGATGGTAATTATTTCGACTCTCACACGGCTCCTGTCCGAGCAGGTGCCTTGTTGACAACCAGGGACTGAATTCAATATTGTTTTTATCAAACACAATAAAATTCAGGGACAGGTTGAAGCGAAAATAGATGTAATCTTGACTTGATCATGGGTACAATATTAACTCGAACTCGGACAAGGTTGGGATAAAACCCGAGTCAGTTTCACAAAAAGGGGGAAAAAATTCAAACCGCTAAAATTTATTTGCTCTTTCCCGCTTTTGAAAACATAAAAGTATTAGCCATTGTAATGAGCGGAAAACAGATTCCGCTCGATGAAGATTCAATTGAAATAACGTTTTTAGCAAATTACAACGGAAGCTAAGTTATAGAACTAGCAAACAAAAAGTAAAGTTGAAACTTAATTAGAAATCAAGTCATGGCGTCATTCATGAGGTTCAGGTTTACTTTATATATTGCTTGTTATTTGGATGCTTTTAATTGCTTCCTAAATTGCAATTTAACGGCTCTTTTTGGTAGGCTGGTGAAGTTTATTTAGCACTCGCCTAGATTTATTATACCTCAAATATAAAACGCTATCGTCTTTCCATAAAGCGGAAATTTATGGAGATAACATGCCAAAACCTTTAATAAACTTTAACAGGACAAATACACAAAGTAATGAAGGTTTTAAAGAAAACGAAAATTCAGTTGTCGGGTTTTTATTTAGTGTTGGTTCATAGTAATAAAACTTTAAGGGTTAAAGAAAACATATATCTTCTTGTTAGTTTTTAAGGAAAAAAACCCTACAAATTTCGCTAAAAATTAATCTAATTGAAAATTCCATATTTCTTTTTTGCTATTTTGAACTATTTTTGTTTCCAAACCAAACCGAGATATTTATGTTTGATGCAAAGGATGCGAAAACTGAACTATAAGAGGTTTGCTAGAATCTCAAGTTTCCATGATAAAGATTATAGCGAGTAACAAGAAAACCTATCTATTAATCTAAGGGATCTTTAAGACTAACAGTGCAAGACAAATGAAAAAGGACTTTGTAAAGCTACTGATCGAATTTCACTGGAGGCCGGAAATGCGGGACAAAGTTAAAACGGAGGCAAAATAAATAAGGAATTATGAGACTTGGTGGGCTGCTTCTGTGTTCGTTCACATTTGTTTAGATAAGTTGAAATCGTACTCGAAAACTTCCCATTGTTATCAAGCGGAAAAACTTACCAAGTATTTCAACATTTCTGAAGCAAAAAATATAAGACATTTTCAAACTTGTTACGGAAAACATCAAAATGGTTCAAAAGAAACAACAGTACTCCTTTAAAAAGATTCCCAACATCTATCTGTTTTAAAATCTTTTAATAAAAAAATAGTCTCTTTACGGTTGTAACTTTAAATTCAAAGTTTATTAAGCTTTAAAACCGTTATCATGTACATGAAAATCGTTTTACAATAACACTGCTTCAATCGAATAAAAACAGCTCTCAAAAGTTGAAAATGATTTTGTGCTACAATAAAGCAGTCATGATGAAGTAGTATGTAATCATTAGAAAAGAAGCAGTGGATTTTTCTTTTGTGAACTTTGCATGTTTGTTATTTCTTTTAGATAAGTAAACATTGCCCAATTTTGGAGAGGTGAACGGAATGAATTGGCATGGATGTTTCAAAGAACAAACCTAATACTTAAGGCGTATTAAAACAAAGTTTATTTAAAAAACATGTGAGGTGATAAACCATTAGTTTAAGCCAAGTAGAAAATGATTTGACAATCGCTTTCCTTCAATTTACACAGAAAACAGAAGTACTTCTGATGCGCAATGTAATATGGCATTAAAGTTTATTCAAAATCACATTTTCTTCAACTCCAACTCAATTTTTTTTTGAATTTCAAAGCTTAAAGTTTTAAAATTGCAGCCATAACGAATGATCTTGGAAACAAGGTTTCTTTTTCTTGAATCGTGAAGATTTGATTTGAATGAAGTTTCGTTAAATGCGGATATCTTTTCAATGTAAAAAGAATTACCAACTGAGAAAGTCAATTTTACACATCATTTCGGATATGTTAATTTCCTTTTTTCTTTTCCATGAAAAATATTATTGTTAGAACAAACCTTTAATTATATTTCAAGGGCGGTACACTGAACGTTTCAAAAGAGCACCGAATCTTGTAATTAAGTGAAGAAAAACTGCGGTGGCTGCAAAACATAAATTCCTCAACTTGACCCTCAAGCAATAATATATATTTACTAAATTGGAGCATATAATTATAGCTTGGAGCTTTCTCAAACTTGATTGCTAATTTTATTTACGGTGTTTACAGCCTGAAAAAATCTGAGTCATTTTCCCCCGGGGTCGCAAATAACAAGACGTGGTTTTAACAGTAATAAAACCGACTTTAAGGCGTTCAGGCTTAATTTTAACGGCGTGATAAAATATCGCTCTAAAGACAAGCGACAAAAAATTAGCAAACACCACTCACCAAGGAAAAAAAATTAAAAAATGAAACTAGCATTCGTGTTTGAGCATGCCATTCGCTAATGAGTCATGTTTGAAGGACTCAAATTATTCAATTACTTTTCTTCAAACCCGCAAGTAAAAAAACTGCTGAAGCTTTTTAAAGTTTGTTTTTCCTTGACGCTTATAGCTGAGGCTATTTCTTGGGAAAGATTAACTGCTTCATTGAAAACAAGCATGCACCCAAACAAATGAAATCATAAATCAATTTTTGCGTTGTCAGATTTATTGTCAATGTTCAGAACCTCAATTAAACCAAACTTAGACACAAACTTTACTGTTTTAAAAATCCCATCATTCTCCTCTCACTTTGTTTCAGATTATTCAAAAACTAGTACGGTTTACTACAGTTTATTCTAGATTTGGCGTTGCCATTAGTACTGCTTGCCTGAAAGGACTATGAATGAGATACTAGAAACGAGTAGAGTCACTTCGATTGTGGCCGCGTTAGCTCTATAACAAAAATATCACAAAAGTGGTTAAACTTTAACGAGTGAATAGTTAAACTTTGTAGAAGTGAATTTCACCTTCATTCCTATTACCAATTGAAAACTGACAGACCACAAGTGCTGAAAAAATTTCATGTCTTTTTTATTTGTAAACGCGTAACAGTAGCTACCACGCAACGTTAAAGTTTGTTTCTGGGGCACAGTTTTGTGTTGTATATAATATCTCCGACACAAAATCCTTCATTTTAAAAATAACTTAACTAACAGCTATTTGGCAGAAGCACCAGTAATAAACCTACAAAACTCCTTTTGAGTAACAAGGAAACTTTAATTTTTGATAAGAATCTGCATTTGTACATTTGGAGTTCATTCAATCGCAACTCCATCATAAAAGTTATCATAGTTATACTTTCAATAACTTGTTTAAATAATTCCACTATCAAGGACAACAGAAAAATCAGAAAACCCTATAAAGTTGTTAAGCTACTTTGTCTTAAATCATTTAGAACTCGTTAGCTAAGATGTTGTTTTAATTGTTTCTTCCAACACTTGCGACTCAAAGCCATCAAACAGCCATTTCTCATTACCGAACAAAAAGCTTACAAAATATTTGACTAAAGAGCCGATTGAACAGTGAAATCAAACGACAAGTTCAATGTGTGGGAGCCTGAAAAATGATATTTCATCATGTTGTTCTCTCTATAAGAGCTAATACAATGGGTTATATTTGCAAATCATTAGCAAAACTAAATGCCGGCTTTATTATAACGAATAACCATTTTGTTTATAGGCGACAGGTGAACCAAAAACGAAAGCTCTAACTTGGTTCTTTCACTAAGACAAAAAACGTTTCCAAATTCTGAATTGTTTCTTCTGGTCGAAGAAGCACTTTATAAATGAACGGCAAATTGAAGGGGCAGAGTTCTTGAACGAGCCAGGTCTCCATATACACAGCATCAAAACAAACGCTCATTAGAAAAAACATCTATTCTTTCTTAATGACCATTTTAGGCTGTGAATTATTCAGATTTGTAGTACAGTTCAAGCCGTTATAGTTTTCTTGAATAATTAATGCTATGAGTCAGTAATAGGTTCTAGCTTTTCTCATTAGCTTCAATTGAGACCTTCTGAAAATCTGTAATTTCACTTGCAATGAAAAAAATGGCAGAAGGTGTGGTGTTAACTCGATTTATGGCGCTGGCACAAGACAAAAGAGCCATTGAGTTGATGTCGGTAATATTAATACAAACTCTGTATAATCACAGTTTACATGTTTGGCTAATAGCATTCTCTAAACACGTTTCATTGAACAGATTTGTGTCAAAAGTACAAATGCTAGTCAAAAGTTGTGAAATGACGCCTAATGTCAATCTTATTTACGAACACAAATTTATAACAAATTTTTAGTATAAAATTCGAATGCAGATACAGTGTCCGACCCTTGTGTTGATAAAATTTATACACTTAAGCAGAAAGTCTCTTTTAAATGATTTTATTTGCTCGAAGGCAAAAGCAAAGAAACAAAGATTATTCATAGCTTTTAATTAGCAACAAACTGTTTAGCCTCTAAGACTGAAGATGGTTTCAATCTTTCTGCTCCCTATACATTATACATCAACGATTCAAAAATTTTTCTGTTAGCTTTTGAAAACTGTTAAGTAATAAGACTCGAGCTCTATATGAATAGAGGTCAAAAACAATATAGTTTACATTATATTAACAACAAATACAAAACATAAATCTTTTACTTATGTTAAGAAACAACAGCTCTCACAACCTGTGCAGATGGACCAATCTTAAAAGGCTCTACTAGAATATTTTTCACTCAAATACTATTTGAAATAGGCATAAAATTAGACCGACTCTAATCAAAGATTTTCGAGAAAAAAAATAAAGGCATATAGAACATGTATAATTTTAATAAAACAATAATTTGTGATTTTCGAAAAGCATTAATGTAGTATTACAAAAACATGTCAAAAGCTGCTTTGAGCGTTTTAATGCAAAGTGGCATTTTTTGTCTTCATAAAGTTTAATCAAAGATCTGAAGACTGAAAGCCGCGCCAAAGGCAATACCAACAACTGTGGAGAATATTGTAGTATAATTACCAAACAAATTAGCATACTTAAATATTGTTAAAATCTTACAAGATGTAACACGAGTGAATTGGTTTATGAAAACAGAAGAATTTTCGCAGCATGCGTCCTAACTTAAGAAAATCTTGATGACTGTTTTTTTCTATTAAAAAACCAACTATTAAAACGTTGTTACTGAAGTCTACAAGACAAGTTCATTTGCCGACCTCGCTGAACTGCGCTGCCTCTAAAGTTTAAAGCGACTCTTCCTTTCTTTCTTGACTAATTTCGAACCAACTTGCCGCTATCTGTAGATAATGAATATGAATCACTTCTGCAGAGACAAAAAAAGCAAAGAGGAAAATAAAGTAAAATTTTTGAAAACGTTTCAGATTACCAAACACCAAAAGCCGCAAAAATTCAACACAGCTAAAGCTACTGTAAAGGTCATTTTCGATCAAACAAAAGTAAATAGATTTCTTTTCATCTAAATTATGTCGTTTTAATACCGCTCTATCTGATCTTTTTTTGTTTTTAATCAAATGCTTGTCTAGAGTTTTACTTTTGATCCATAAACTCAGCGGATATTGCGCAGTGTACATGGTTGAGTCTAAATTACCTTTCCCTCATTTCCGATCTACTTTTCTTCAAGTGACTAGATTTCCGATCAGATACCAAGCGAGATGAAACGCGATAACGCGGCCCATCAAACTTATATTTAAAGAAATCGAGGTAGCACCACTTGAAATACAAAAATTTCAATTTCAACCAGTAAATCTCGTCAGCCCCAATTTTTAGTCCATAATTTGCTCATATTTCTGTGAGCGGTTTGAAATATTGGCAAATACCAGAATACAAAGACAATACAGTACTGAACGTCTGAGGAACTTCTAATATCATATGAATACGTATCGTTACAAGATTTATTAAATTTTCAACTAGAAACATCGTCACTTTTCTTGAGTCCCAGCCTCAGCTTGTTCTTTACTCAGTTTTTGGCCAATAAAGTTCTCGTAAAGTTATTCTTGTAAAAATGCGCGTAAGAAGTCATTCTTCCGCTTTCATTGGAGATCCGATTCGCTTTCTAATTGAAGCAATCGGTTTTCTTACCTTAGTAATTCCCGCATTTACTGTGGTTTCATATTAGTTAATGGTAGCTTTATAGCATCAAATATCAACATTGAACATTCATCTTGATTTTTATTTTAAAATATATATAAAAGAATACCGCTGATTTGTGATATATATAGACATGCAGCATGAACTGAACTAAGCAAGTATTTTATTACCAGTTACGGCTAAATATTCTCCGGTTAGCTTCAGTTACAATGTTGATTAACACTTTGAAAAGGTGTTCGAATCAACGGCAGACACAAAATTTTTAATGTGGTAAAATGACAAATGTTCCCGAATTGGTTTATAACTTAGCTAAATACATAAACAAACTTTATTTTTCCTCGAGTTTTAGAGTAGCCTTAGAAGCTAATTTCTCCAAGAGAACAAATAACAGAAAAAGCAAGAAAATATACATAAACTACAAACTTCGATTCATTACAATATTTACAATTTATGGCTAAATGAGGTAAATGAATATTCAAAGTAATACAAATACTATACAAGGCAAAAAAGTTACAAAATATATAAAACTTACAGTAAATTAAGGCTAGCTAATGCTTTACAAACGTCGTTAAGATTAGAAATTCGAACAGAGTCCGGTAGTGAGTTCCATATTTTGCATAATAGGAAAAATAATGAAGGCTACAAGTAGTTTTAAGTACAGGGAGTGTCAGAATGTTGTGACCCCGCGTATATTACACGAAGTAGCACGGAGAATAAATATTGAAAGATTGTTAACGTGCGGGTTAAACATGGAATAGTTTAATTAATTTTGCGAACATTTAGAAGGAAATAGAGAATTTATTTGGAAGACGACGACGAAATTTGATCGAACTTGACTGCAGGCCCGAACGCAAAAATCTAGCTAGTTGGAGAGGGGAGGGGGCTTTCAAAATCTTTTGTGATCAAACTCCCAATCACGACGACATTTTATCACAACTTTTATGAAAAAATAAACTTGAACTTTTTTTGTTGTCTGGCAAAATAGTTTTTATCCTAAGTTATTATTGAGATTGTTTTATAGGTAAATCACTAAATGCCGAATTGTGTCTCTATTAAAAAAATTAAAAAGTGTTGTGTACTCTCTTAAAGTTATTGGTAAATAAAAGTGCTTCTAAATATGCTTTGATTAACACTTTCCATCGTAAACTTTGTGGAACTTCACGGCTGTTTGGAGGAAGGGGGAGGGGGGGTGCGCACAACGCTCTCCCTTCCCCTGCGTAAAGGTCTGAACTGTGTTATGATCTTAAACAGTCACTTTCCCTAGCCCCCTTGTATTGGCATATTGATTTTAAACACTGATTATCAAAAGCTGTCTTAACTAGAGTCACTGTTGATTCACAAACCTCATGTCATTCTTGATTGCAGGTTTGGTTTCAAAATCGCCGGGCTAAATGGCGCAAGAAGGAAAAGTGCTGGGGACACAGCTCCATTATGGCCGAGTATGGCTTGTACGGGGCTATGGTCAGGCACTCCCTTCCCCTCCCCCCACACCTTGCAAACAGTGGTAAGGCGCAGTGGCTGCTAGGAATGCACAAGAAAGCAAAGCAAGCTGAAAATAAAGATGGCAGTGAAAGAAAAGAAGATCAAGACAAAGATGAGTTTCGGTCCAACAGTATTGCAGTTTTAAGAATGAAAGCACAAGAACATAATCAGACTTTACGGCAAGAGTTCGAAAACGAATCATCTATTGCGACAAACGAAAGCAAAGACTCAGATGAGGAAGTTTATCATTCGTCAAGCGATGAAAGAGACTCTGAAATGATAATTTGAATACAACCTTTAATTTAATGTATATATTTCCCTCTATTCTAAAATATAAAAACAGAAAAACACTGTAAGAGAAAAAGATCTTTCTAAATGCACGTGTTCTTTATAAACTAACATTCATCATTTTTCCGCAAGATGGTATTAAACTCCAAAAGAGCGGTAAATTGCATTGACGATTTACTCTAAATAAACTGTTTACAGGTCACTTCAAATATACTGCAGAGTTTGAAGACTCCAATGTGACAGTAGTGTAAACTAATCATGCATGACACAACGCGATTAACTAAATGTTATGCCGCGATACAAACACAAAACAAGTCTATTGTCGAAAACAAAGAACATATTTTAAATTCAGCAAACGGCTTTCTGGTGGATAGTATAAAGTTTTGGCTTGAAAATGAAGAAGAGAATAACAAAAAAATACAGGAAGAGTAGTTAGGTTGCTGCTGAGGGCACAAAAGCACTTGATACGTGTGAACGTTGCTATTGACCGAAAGGCGGGAAAAATTCGCGCCAAAACGCGCACGTTCCCGAATTGGTTTATAACTAAGCTAAATACATACATAAGCAAACTTTATTTTTCCTCGAGTTTTAGAGTAGCCTTAGAATCTAATTTCTCCAAGAGAACAAATAACAGAAAAAGCATGAAAATATACATAAACTACAGACTTCGATTCATTTACAATTTATGGCTAAATGAGGTAAATTCGCGCCAAAACGCGCACGAGATATATACACTATAAGTATTAGAAGGAGAACATGAAAATGTTACCAAATAAAAACTACTATTTTACAGCCCGATTTGAACGGCCGTTCATTCTTTCAATGACGTGCAGACTAAAAACTGATGCAATTTAGAAAATCTACAAAATAATGCTCTACAATCTCCTCCCATAATATTGGAAGGTACTGCACTGCTAGGGTATCTCAAAGTTTACGGGCTCGAGTCCCGTTTAGTTATAAACTTTTTAAGGCTTCTCTTTTGCAATCGTTAAAATTGCGTTCGTAACCGTGAAGATAGTAACATAACGCCATCTGAATCTTATTTTCTGTTTTTCGACGTACGTTTCTGAAGTTCCATTATCTCAGTTGCGGGTGACTATGGATATATTACATACACAATCAGTTTACTTAGATTATCGTATCGAACCAATTTGCACTTCCAAGTGCAAGAAATGTATCTATGATCATATATATTTCAGAAGACATGTAATTTAGCTTGAGAGAGTGTGTATAGTTATAGTCAATTCTTTATAGGAAGTGTAAATAAATAATAAGGAAATAAACTTTATTTAACCTAAATTCTAAATGTTGTATTAAGACAACAAGACACAATATCTACACGGACGAAAATCACAAACAGAGTGGATGTAAACCCGACTTAACAAAACAAACTTTAAACAAATATAAACGTTTCTTTACTGTTCACAAGTTCATGTATCTTTTTTAAATCCGTATCTTATTAATACTCATGTCTTTGATTATCCGCACTGCATGTCAATTATCCGGGCTATCTACCGAGGATTTGCTTGAGGTCAATCTGACTCCGAGGGTTTTTCTCCGGGTAATCCAATTTTCTCCCTCTGTAAATTTCACGCCAAGATCTGAGCCGTCGAGCGATTAAATGTATTTTATCTATTATCCGTCTGTCCTTTCCAACTTCAACGGTTCCCTTTTTCTCAATGACCAGACTTCTGTGCCATATACCCTATATACTGATTTAACGACGGCGTATAGATTCGACTCACAGCTTTAACGGCTTTAAATTTACATCAACAATCAAACTTCACCTTATCACGTGGTAGTGGTGCGAAGGGCCTGGCGCAGACATCTGATGCGGGCATCAATCTGGTCTAAAGACAGGTCCTGACACCCACAACATAGAAAGTATAAATAAAACATTTAGAGGCACATCAGGAATAAAGCAAATACTTCTAAAATGTTTTTATGAAATTCTTTCCGATTTAAATCAGTTTTTTAGGTTACTTTCTCATTTATATTTTTGAGAACTTTCATCAAACGGTTTAGTAGTGGAAGACTATTACCTTTCATCAAACGGTTCAGTAGTGTAAGACTATTACCTTTCATCAAACGGTTCAGTAGTGGAGGACTATTACCTTTCATCAAACGGTTCAGTAGTGGAAGACTA
>JAOBRB020532423.1:2932-13294 GCA_027575285.2 Zoanthus pulchellus | reverse complement strand
TCTTTAAAATCATAGTCGATTATTGCGTAAATTATAAAATGAATGTTTCATGATACCCATTTGCAACGGTCGCACTTCACTACTATGGCACTGTTCGTAATTTTGTTAGCAGGCCATCACTGAAATGGTTCAACGATTACTACACTTTGCAAGTAATGATTCAAAAGTAAATATACCTCAAGAATTGTCATCCGAAGTACGTTTCCACAGCCTGCTTTAGCTTATTTGCTCGAACTAGTGCAGACTTTGCAGACCTCAATATCCTTTGCTGATGAACGTAACATTTCCCGGTGTTTCCTGAAGCATCGCTACTTTGCATTTTGCGTCAAAAACAAGAAATAGTGAAGGAAGTTAAAAACAATCTACCACCAGTAAAATTGAAGAGAATTTAACAAAAGGAATTTAATTTTGTTTTTTAACATGCCCAGAAACGCCTGTGCAAACACAATGAAAATTATTTGGCACAAACAAGTGAAGAAAAACACCATAGTGAATTTGCATACAAAGAATAGTCGTCCTGAATTTGACATCGCTTTTCTGCAGTAATAGTCGGTTCGGCGATCGAAATCCACTCCCATAAATAATATACTTGTCGTGAATTCATATTTTCATTTGTTGAATAGGTTTTTTTATATAAACCGTTAAATCGAATGATAGGCGTTTCATCAACTAGAGATATTGGAAAAATTGTTGCGTTTCACCTGCTAAGATTTCAATATAATACCTGCTCAGATAAGACTTTTTAGGTTAACTTTCAAAAACACTAAACAATCTAACCAAATTTTCTGATTAACTTCAATAGTCCCTAAACCTACAACTATACAGTGTCAAGGATTGATATCAAAAGCTTTAAGAAAACTGAATTGAGAATCCCTTATATTTCTCAGATAGCAAAGAGGTAAACATAAAACTTTAAATATCCAGTGTTAAATCGACATTCAAGGAAGAAACAATATGCAAATGTATGGATAAAAGTCCAAGATTGTGACAACGACAGTAATTATTACGTTTCTGGATTTCTTTAAATACTTTTGATTAAACAAAAAATTCCAAGCAACAAAACGGAACTCTTCTTTAGAATGTAATGAATATTTTCGTTGTTGCTTTGCAAACCGACCATATAATGAACGCCCCTGCGTATAGACTAAATGAACTTACTTGTATAACATTTCTCCAAGGTAAAACATCGCTGAAAGTTCTTCGTTCGATTTAAAGCCTTGCTTTCCAATTGATTTATGTAAGAGTTTAAAATTCTTCTATCTAGAAATAAGCGATTTCCCCCCCCTCATTTGCAAATCCACTGCCGGTTTGGAAATCCTTTTGTACTTTGTTTCATTGTTCGTTCTTCTGACGGCTAATATTTAATCACCATAAAATTTGTAAATTTTAAATGCATAATACTTTATAGCCAGGACTATCATTTCAAACGAGTGCTGTATGTTGTATTTCCGTCGATTGAACTAAAATAGATACGATGAAACAGCTTGAAAACAATAACTGACACAAATAAACACGGCGTTCATTGAATTAATTGTGCATCGGGACAAGAATGATGAACATTATGACGTCACACAAATGACAGTCCAATGAACCTAGAAAGTTAAACATGAACAGTAACAATTTACAAGAGATTGATTTTCGCATGAAATTGCCAATGCAGTGGTATTTTATCATGATTATATTTTGCAAGTGTTTATTCAGCTAGTTTTTATTTTTTCAACTCAAAAAAACTTCTGCAGTCGTAGATATTTTTAGATATTGTATATTTTTAAATGCCCTTGGCCGCATAAAACTTCTGAACTACTTTGAAATGCAACAACATTTTTAATTGGTTAAAGTCATAGCACGCTTAGATATCCTCTTTCACACAGAAAAAAAGTGAAAAATAATGTTAAGTCCAGGATACCAAAATTTTTGGAAAATCTGCGCAATGTACTGTAGCTTAATATAAAAAAAATTGGCGACAAAGTATGTTCTAAGAAACATTGTTATTGGTAATTCTATTCTTTTGATAAATATTTTATCATTGGCATTGCAATGTTCTAAAACTAGCTTAAGGAAACAGCAGCAGAAAATAATAAAATAAAAACACAAAAAATTGCGCTCCTACAATAATAAGAGAAATTTTACGATTTGTGTTGTTGTCACCATCACATGTACAACGATTTCCAAATGGCGGTAAATAATTTACTCTTCTAAAGATATCGAAACCTTTGAGCTAAGTTACATAAATAAATGTAATCTTATCACCACGCCATTAATAAGTGTTATATTTGTTATTGAATAAAACAGTTGCGTTTTAAAATCCAAAACAAACTAACAGGATATATTTAGCTTACCAGAAAAAAGCCCTGTCCTTCTCTCAAAATACTTAGGTTAATGTGCGCTAGAGGGAGCAGGATACTATCAGTCGGTAATAAATAGAATTTAGTTAGTTTCTTCAGTAACATGTGTTACGGCCGATATAAACAACGCGCACACTCACAGTAAAGCTTGACATATCAGAAACACTAGGTAATCGAGTAGACACTACAATCTCAAAAGCCAAGTGTCGATAAATCTGCAATCTTAATTCTTAGGTAATCACAGCTTAGCCTTACAGAAACTACCGAAAACATAAGTTAGGTGAAAAAGTCTCAAAATCCAATCGAAAGTGGTTATATTCTTCCGAAAAAATACCGAAAACTTGAAATAAATTAATTATCATACATTAATACCATCAGCCTATTCTAGCTGAAGCTCGTCTACTTTTAGGCGTTACTTTTGGAAGCAGCTGTCAGTTGTTGTGTTCTACTGGAGATACCGCCTAAGAAAGTTTCACCTTACATACTTACATTCTGTGCACAGCTGAAGCTATCTCCGTAAGGAATTCTTTTACTAACAATTTTTCTGGCCATTTTTGGTTAAGCTTTGGTAAGTAAAGGCTTTAGGGCTGGGTCAAAAAGGATTGAATATTGAAGATTTAGATCACAAATGTCTTTTAATCGAGTTTATGAAGTTTAGTAGGTCTAGACGTTTGCTGAAACAACGTGACATAAAACTTGAGAGATGTTTTTTTTATAAAAAAATCCTTTAAAGTATTACAAGTAATGTACTATGACTATGTAATGTTAAAAGAAAAGATTTTCCAAAACTCCAAAATGTCATTTATGGAAAACGAAGCTAGAATTTTGGGAAAACATTGTAGGAATCTATTAGAATAAATTAAATTATCGTTAAATTATAAGTTCTTCAAACCAGAAATCACTTAACAAAACTAGAAAATGTTTTTTACTTCTAAAAGGTAAGCTAGGTTTAATTTATCAAAGTTTCGTTTGGAACACAAAATAATAGATTATTTGTGTGAGCTGCTCAAACTAAACTTGTGGCCATTTTATATTAATAAATTGTCGCTCGCTGGAAAATCTGAAAAACACTGATGAACAAGCCACAGTATGGGAAAATGTTCCAATGTCTACAACACCATTAAACAAATATATTCTTTTATATAAATTTACCTGATTTTGTGACCAGTGAGACATCATTCGAAGTGCTCTAAAGTAAAATGCTGTTCATTTTCCATGGTTATAAACAACAACTTGCAAGCAACGATGGTCTCAAGACGGCAAGTACGAAATGTTAGCGACACTGTACTGAGTTCCCTCAGGCAACACAGGGCAAATAAAATTTGAAGTGCTGTTGTCAGATCGAAAATGCGCGCGCCGTACGGAAGCTATCAAGTAGCGTATCTTTGCAATAATTTTAAAAGTTGAGAAGAGTTGATTGTGACAGGTCATGACCTTTAGTATTGGTTTGTGCCACAGACTTACTGTCATCTCTGGAATAACAAACCCGGAATCAAAACACTCGCTTAACTAAAATGCCTTTCCCCCCAGTTACTGCATGGTAGTATGTGAAGTAATTAACTTTTATTGTGATGGGGAAAAAATATAGATGCTTGAACTTGAAAAGCCGATACAGTTAAAGAATTATAAAGAGTAACTACAGAATACCTCGCGACTATTGTTCTTGATTTTAATAACAGCGCATTTATTTTTAAAAAACGACGAATGCAATCTATACTAAATCTCTAGACTTTCTAGGCTTTTGCTCAAGATATCAAAACGAAACGAGAGCAAAACAAAACAGCTTATTTATTCTGTAAAGTTTATGTGTATTTTTCGATTCCCCTAAATAGCTCCATGAAAATCGTGGACTTACAGTCGGGCCACACATGCAAATATATTTTGCAGCTAACTGGAATTTTAAAAGTGGAATTTCCGATAAACTAATTCCGCTGATTCGGAAACACGTTTGCATGGAAATTTTCTGCATAAAGAAATGGTCGATTTACAACACGATATATATCAATGAATATCGCTTTTCATGATTTGTATAACTAGTAGTAAACAAGGGTCATATCAGGGAAGACAGCATTTTTCAAGCACAGCATGCATGTCGACTGGTCGATACGAGCTGAAACTGAGCAAGCTTTATCAGGCCTCTTAACAGCTTAAACGTTTCTCAAAGTTGCACAATTTCAAGAATGTAACGAAGGGAATGCACTTCAACTCATTGATTCGTTTCAACAATTTTTTTTATGCTAAGGTTTTCTTAAAATATCATTTATTAGTGCAATCCCTTATGAATCTGGTCCAGTTGTGTTGAAACCGCAGCATTTTACATTTAGAAACTGGAAAAGTAATATAGAAAGATATATTGACCACCCATAACCAAATGGGAAAAACAATGTAAAAATCACAAAAAGTGTTTTTAAACCGTTACTGACTAAGTTTTTCAGTGCCAAACTCAATAAAGTTACTGAAAGCAGAGTTCATTCTTATATAGTTATAAACACTCGCTGAATACATCATTAATTTAGCTCACATTACTGATATTATAGCTGTGTGGAACACAAAACCAAAGGGTCATTTCTCTTGGACGAGATGTAAATCTGTTATCAATGTCTAAACACTGACTATAAAGTTAAATTTTGAAATCACAACTGAATACATGTGCTCATCTAGCATTTAAAAATCTTTGTCAATAATATACAGCTTCGTTTTCGTTTGGAAATGATTATTTGTCTTTGACATCACAATAGAAATATTGACACAGTTTTGCACCTTTTAACTTTTTAAAATATAGCTCGTTAAGATGTCTTCCATTCATTGTACATGAGTTTGCTACAGCTGACTGCATGAAAAATAATGTTCGAAAAGAAAGAGTTCAGAAAATCAATAATGACGACAGTCGAGAAATCATATTATGCATTAAAAGAAAATCTAGTTTTTGAGCAATATCTATTGCAGAACGTTTTCAATTAAGTGTTATTAAAAACCGTCTGTTTTTATGATCATTTCCGTCAGAAAATATTGACCCAAAACTTAAGTGATAATATGCAATCAGTCTATATGTTTTACAAACACACCTTCTGCTAAATTGCTTTAGTTTTGCTTCAAAACCAGGTATGTGATTAAAACATTCACGAGACTTAATATCAATGCAATTTTGTATCATTTAGCACTGATCATGAATCTTGTAGATTTTTCAAAGTTTGTTCACAATAGTGATGCTAATAATTTACTAATAAAGCAAAAAATATTCAAGAAAGTTGTCTTCCTTGAGAAAATTGGCTTAGAAACTTAACGTATCGGTCTTCTACAGCTAGGATGTTTTGCTGAATATGCAGTTTGCAAGTTATAAACTTACAGAGGTTGAGTTTGCCAAGCGCAATGGGATAAAGATTATTAAATAATGTAGGTCAGTCAACACGCACGAACTTCTGTCTATCAAGACCGATCAACATTGCAAAAAAAAACCTTAAAAAACTTAACCACGTTTGTATTGTATAATGTATTTTAAAAGAATACTTACTGAAACCAAGACGCTTTAAAATATAAGTTTTAAGTAAAAGGTTTGTATCAAAATACATTTTTGTACGAACAAGAACGAACTTACAAACTTATAAAATATTCATGCACACCATCTGCGGTTTAATTGCTCATTAAAGATGATATACGATGCTCAGGTTTCAACTAAGAGTTTGTTTGGCTTCAGCCAGGACGCTGAAACAATGCTGCATGGCTGTGCAATGCAGCTCATATCGAAGCTAAATTCAGTTGATAAAGTAAGCTCACAACAAAAAAGAGTCGCCTTGTTCTTATAAATGTTGATAAGATAACCCGGCTGAATAAACAATCTTTTAAGGTCTCTTCTGCAGAACGTTTGTGAAATCTAATATTGATAATTAATGTCACACTCGCCCTCTCTTGCTTTTCTAAACAAAGTTCTTCTGTAGGAAACGAAGATAAAATCGAGTTGCAAGTAAGAATTGCAGAAAAGTCGAAAATTTCGGGTCGGAAATAAAAATGTTTTGTTCTGTTTTGTGTTAGTGTTATAACTACTTCTTTGATCGCCACTCCACAGTCCAGAAAGTCTTTTTAAAATACCCCGATAAAAATAGCAAATTACATCATTGTTTGTGAACGAATATTGGCCATTCTTGTGGCTTTTAATGGAGTAAGACAAAAGTAAACAAACGTTGCATATTTTCAGGGCAAATATTTGATATACAATTACTTTATTGAATTTAAGTACAAATACAAGCAGTATAATGTACAATGACAAGATAAAGAAACAGAAAACCTAACCCAAATTTTGAATAAACAAGCAGCCCTGAAGCTACACGTACCTTTTGAATGAATGATTAAAGTTTAACTTTTTTCGCAACATATATATTAAAAAGTTAAGGTTTTATTTTTACATCAAACATAAAACGTATTCCCGGCTTTGCAAGTTCATTAACCGAATACGCTATTCAATACGCCATTTGGAAAAAACACTGAAAAAGAAAATTCATTTCTTGTTTCAATGCAGAAACAGAGGCCTGAAAAATTACATCGAGAAAGTAATTAATTAAGAAAGTTCGCAACTGATCGTTTTAAGGTGTGGTTGACCATTATAAAACAATAAATAAATCCTGTATGATAGATATAACAGCAATTAGAAGTGAAACTTTGTAGTTTATGGGCCTTGAGCCGACTTAATCTGGTTTACATTCAAAGAAATAAATTCCTCCTTTTAATTCAGCCTTGAAACTGAATCTGGTTTACATTCAAAGAAATAAATCCCTCCTTTTAATTCTCGGATTAGTGTGTAATTTCTTAGACATTCTTAAAATGATTCGTAGATTAAGCTGCAAATTTATTTAGCAAGAGATTTCCATACTCTGCAATGTCAATGAGTAATAAAGCAGAAATTTTCAAAACTGAAAACATGTCTGAAAGACACCTATTATTTGGTATTGTAGTAATTACCGAATCTTTAGTTCAAAACGCTGGCTTTATCTTGAACTATTTTCTAAGTTTCAGTTCTTAAGAGTTCAAATTATACATTTGCCAGAAATTTTGTTAAAATTTTATGACAATATTTGTACTGGGATTAAACTTCTAAAATGATATTTTTTCAATATGTATTTCGTCAGCCTGGTATTTGTTCTATTCTGGCCATTTGTCATTATTGCTTACGAAATTTGGTTCACTGCAAGTCGAATCAACTAAACGCTAAAGTAATTATTCCAGTTAAAGCGATAACAAGCCTTCTAATGCGACCAAAAACTAATTCTGGGTTCTCCACTGAGTCAGGCATTGGTTTCTGAGGTTACAGTACCGCGCATTTAGAAGGTATATACCATGTTTTAATTGGACAAAAAGAAAGTTGAATTTTGTTTTTAAAAAAGGATCAAAATATTTAAAAGTATATTTGGGCTACTACGAAAAAAAACCCTTCACATCAAATTTGGTGATGTGTACAAACCATAACATATATATATAGAGTTAAAAGACAAACGATAACATTACATAATTATTGTTACTTTTCAAAATTCAAAATAAAATGACAGCTTCACATTGTATATCTTGTACATATATCTTGTACACTTACCTACGTTAGCAAATCAGATCACCAACAAGATCTCCTAATCACATTGAAATCCAAAGTATATTATATTTCGCAGCCACTGTTTTCTTTGAAGTATCAAAAATCGTATTGTATAGAATAGCGAAGCCAAACTTACTGAAAAATTTATAGTTCATGAATAGTCATGACAGTATTTCACCTTGAACTGAACTTGACCTTGGTTTGCTTGATGAGAATTATGAAATAAATTCATTTAAAAACGTTAGTAACAATTATTGAGCGTAGAAAGGTTGAAAGCAATAACCTTATCTTCATAAATTGAATTCAGACAAGTCAGCTTAGAGACTTAAACCGCCAAAAAGTCATTAAATTTGTTAATCTTTGAAGGAATAACCAATAAACACTTTCTAAATTTTGCTTTGTTCAAGACAAACAAGTTTACTGATCACTCGAATGAACATTTTAAAGTTGTTGAGTTTTATCAGCTGGTTTAAAAGTTTAAAAAATGTACAAGACCAATCGTTTATTCTTTTCAACTATAAAACGAAATAAAAGGTCACCTTAGGAAGTTTTGAAATTGGGTCTTAAAGTTCTGAATAATGACATAATACAAATCATTTTCTTTATACAAGACAAGCAAAATGAATGGTTAAAAGGCTTTCATCACCTGGTTCAGAAGTTAGAGTAAATTTCACCAACGACCTCTACTCTCCAACATAAAACAAAAGATGGGGTCACTTTACACGGTTTCATCAGCTGCATGGATCAAATGTTGGACTGAATAACACCAACCATTGCTACTCTTCAACACAAACAAAACTTAAATAGTAAGACAAGTTCAAAAGTCGATATATTATAATTAATGTAAGAGTAGCGGTTTTTTTAAAAAAAGGATAAGGGTAAAACCAAAAGAAACGTTTTTCAAACAAGTTCATTTAAGCCCATATTTTCAAGTTCATAAGTTTTAAAAAGAAGTATAAGATGTTCTAAGGCGTTTAATTATGTTGAAGAGTCAAACTCAGTGAGTGCGTAAAAACGTAGAGCAATAAAATCAGTGTCATGTCATTTGATTCTCTATCGAACAGTGGTTTGTATCGAGGATGCCCTCAACTGACAACTTTTCGCAACCTTTCTCAACTTTAGGTTTTAAAGTAACGGTATAAACAACACTCGCTTTGTGCAGAAAATGTTCTAGATTTGAATTCAAAAAAACGTTTTCCGGTCTAAATATCTGATGATGTTTGCTGTAAAATTTCTAAGGAATCCATGAAATCCGGAAGTATGATCTTTGAGAAGTGCTTAGGGAATGAAATTTAGTTTTACCGGAATCGGTCAGTCTCGCCCTTCATAAGTGAGTTCATGGCTTCAATCTGTCGTTTTAATAGTGACTACTATAGATAGCGCATGCGTGTTGGGCATTGAGACCGGAGAAGCACTGAACTTAGTAAAACTCTGTCTACACGTAGCCAGGTATTTTAAGTCAAAGGTATCTTGCGGTAAGCTAGTGAATTAAGTAAGATACTGTGTCAGGGAGCTGTTGTATCTTGACTGTTGTTAATTGATTAATATACTGTACGCGTGATCAACAACATGTACTGGTATGCCGAAGCCATTTGCCGAACACGGAAATATCACATGACATATTGAGCTTCTTTTATTGGTAGCCGAATAAGATAACTCTTAGCACCCATTTAGCGAATGCTTGAATGCGCCTGCGGAACTTGAGACGATCGGAAATCGATTACAAACTTTCTATTGTTTACGCCTGACATCCTGATTCCCCAACCATTCCAATAGCTTTCCTCAAGCTAAAAACGGAGATTTTTTCTTATCTAAAAAAATTGCGTCCTTACGTAGCGTTTTCGAATCATATTTGATCTTCCACACGAATATGATTTGAAAATTCTAAAATTCACTCACTGAGCATGTGCAAACTCACCGAGCATGCGCATTAATAAGCCCACAACTGTAAGTCAACTTTCCGCGCCATCACAACTTTAGCATAGCACTGTTCACTCCCTCAACTTTGAACCGTTAATTTACTTGTTATCATGGCAGTCTCTGCAAAAAAGACATGCAATTCTAAATGCAAGGGAAAATGGCAGAAAGAAATACAGAGACCTTTCTTTAGTAAGACAGCGATGTGGAGATTTTACTTAAGGTGATATACCACGACTCAGTTCAAAGTTTCCCAAGCAAGCGTCAACATTAACTGAGAGTTATGGCACACCAAGTACTAATTTTCCTAAAACCCGAATTAAAAAAAAGCTAAAAAGCAGAATAAAGTGTTCCCACATAAGAAAGGATACAGTTTCACTGAAGGCAGTGTCAAAGAGTTAGCTCAAGGCGATTTGACTCAAAAAACCTAGGATGACGTCATTTCGAGAACAACGGGCTATCTGTTCCAAGATATAAGTCTGCTGCTGGCAAACGCACGTTTGTTTTATCGAGCAGTCACTCTGT
>JAOBRB020531500.1:0-18827 GCA_027575285.2 Zoanthus pulchellus | reverse complement strand
GTAGTGACTAAAACCCATCCATCAAGACGCCCTTTTTTGAGGAGGCCTGGTAACTTATCCAGTAAATTTCCGATTAGCGGGAATAATGACCATTTATAATAAACAAAAAATTTGTTATGAGCACAAGAAATATTCCTCGAGGGTCAATATCCTAACAAAGACTGGTAGAAAGGTATAATTTTCATACAAATTGAAGTTGAAAATCGCTCGACGATCACCTTGACCTAATTATGAGCTAAGGGATTTGTCCTGTAGCTTATTGTAATTGCAAGCCATTGGAGAATTCTTTTTTGAGTGAGATTTGTTTGGAGTTCACTTTCTTGTATAAACCACGGGTGTATATTGATTTTAACTATCTTCTTAACTTCACATAATTTTTGTACATTTATACTTGCCGTTCGGCTCACAATTGTATTTATTTGTTTTCTATCTCAACCGCCACTTACCGTATGTTCAATAAAAAAGTCAAAAGTTGAATACATAAAGGTTGATCGTCCAGCTGGCGATCCGTTCATTTCCGTTCGAACAGCTTGTAAATAATGCAACATCGTGATAGTGCTAATTTTTGATTTAACATGATTGGATCTAATTTACCCCTATTTATCCATGTTGGGTTAGAACGTTTTGGAAAGAAACTAAGAAAAAAAAAATTTCAACTTACACATAATGTAACATATAAAACATTTCAACTATCAAGCTGAAAATCATGTTTGGTCAAATCCTATACTTCTACCATTAGACCAATTTTGTCGCAGGTTTCCAAATACCCCAGAATATGAAAGTTTCTTGACGTCAAAATCATATGAGGTATTTGTTTTGAACTGTCCAGCCACAAACAATGAATTACTGTACCTGTTATCCAAATGAAATGATTCCTACAATCTTCAAATTTATTAAATTACGAAATGGCAAAATATGTACAAAAAATGAAAACAAAATAGGCTAAAATAGACCAATAATTGCACGTGCAATCTGCTTGTGAAAAAGAATACTTACTGCCACTAATCAGTGGATTATGTGAGTTCACTGTTACAGCCGTGAACAGTGGTCAAAATCACAAATTTTTACCCCTGTAGTTATATTATGGAATATATTATGCAGCATCATGTAATTGTTTTTCTCAACTATTTTAAGTTTACAAGTTTTACTCTGAAAGAGAAAGCCACTTTTGTGCTTCTCTGATGCGAACAAGCAAAACAAACTTTTAAGGGTGAAAAATGTCAGGTTTCTGGTTACGTACTGGAGATTGCAGATGCTTGTCAGCCAGAGAACGTATTATACAATTTTTTGCCACATTTCACTGTAATAATCATCTACATGGAACAAACCATGCTAGTCAGTGGTATAATTTTTTTTTGTCTGAGTTTAGAAGTCAATATTTAGGAACCTGTAACTTTATACGTTTTCCCAGTCGTTCTAGGACGAGCGAAATGCGAAAAAATTCGCAAGGAAACGAACTTGCGCGAAAATGTTCTCTCGTCAGATAGAAAAAAAGCGCGCGATTTTTGAATGATATCAAAACAAATATGGCGTTCGATGAAGAAGCATTGATTTACTTACTTATTATTTACCGCAGAAGAAGAACGTGTATTTGTAATTTATACAAGAAAAGATTTTGGATACGAAGGTTATTTCAACAGCGAAGAACTAATGGTGAATATAACAATTTAGTAAAAGATTTAAAATGGCATGATCACAAGCTATTTTCTAGGCAATTCAGAATGAATCCCAGGCAGACGGAAGAGGCTGTCTGTTGGGTAGCACAAAGATTTATAAACATGACTGAACGCGACCCAATGTCATAGGACCTGGAGAGAGATTATGTGTTACCATGCGAAACCTAGCCTCTGGTGATGCGTTCTCCACAATTTCAATGAGTTACAGGATTGGAAAAAAAACTATTTCAAAACTTGTTCGTGAGACAACTGATGCATTTTTGAAAGTTATGGTGGAAAAGGACTTTTTGCGTGTACAAATGGATTTGAAAAAGGCTGGAATTTCCCAAGTTGTTTAGGTTGTATCGATGGGAAACATGTCAATGTACAAGCCCCTGCCAGAAGTGGTTCTCTATTCTTCAATTATAAAACGACTTTTTCCGTCGCATGGTTGATATTGGTGAAGCTAGTAGACAGAGCGATGCTGGAGTCTTTTCAAAAAGCAATCTTGGCCATTCCAGTCTGAATAATCGTCTTCCGGTACCAAGACCAAGAAGGTTAGACAGCACTAACACTTTGTACCTTTACGTCTTTCTTGGAGACGAAGCTTTTCCATTGAGTCCAAACTTACTCAAACCTTATGCTGCAACAAATATGGCTTGTGAACAACTATCGAATATCAAGGGCAAGGCGGATTATTGAAAAGTACTTCGGGATACTCGCAGCAAGATTCAGAGTATTTAGACGACCAATCCATGCTAAAGTGGAATCGGCGGTATCAATAACCAAAGCTTGTGGGGCAATGCATAATTACCTGATGGATAATAAAAGTTTTGACAGCCAATAGTGCCCACAAAGTGGATAATTATGTCAAATGGAACCCCTGAGGAGGGTGAATAGAGAAATATGGTATCAAGTAGTACTGGCATGAATGAAATTACAAGAATTGGTTCCCATAATTATTAATAAGAAGCAAAAACATTTAGAGACAATTATTGTACCTATTTCAACTCTAGTGAAGGAGAAATCCCTTGGCAGTGACGTGCTTATGCTGTAGAAGTGAGAAACATTTAGGACTATCAGAGTTTTGCAGTTCACTTTTTTATTTTAATAATGATGAAAATTTACTCAACCTAAATAAAACATTATGAAATATGAATATGTCTCAGTTATTTCAATCAATTCAAGGCATCTTAATCATCATCCATCTCTTCCAAGAGAAGCTGCTAAGATTTGATCTTCATTGCAAGTGGAACCCCTTAGGATATCAGCAATACTTTTGCAAAATAAATCATTAGAATCTTCATTAACTTTATCATTTTTTTTGTCATTTATTGTATTTATTAAATACCGATCAACCTCGTCAATTTCTTGTGATTCTTGTGAGGAACATTTGGCATTAAGTGTATAATAATTAACGAATAAAAACATCAAAAGCAACTACATATGTATTTCCAGAAACCATGAAATCATGCATGACTGAGATTGAAAAATTGGCAGTGAGTACTGACCATCACATTTAAGATTTCTTGCTATATTCGCATACACTATTTTCTTCTTATCAGCCCTTTTTGTAATCAGGACAACTTCTTACCAGAGACTTGGCATAGACTGGACTTCATTTATCAGTATTTCGCCTTACTTGGACTGGTTTCTTGTGTTCTATTATCGGTCAGTGTTTCAACTTCTATATCTGTTTCCTGTAATGTTTTGGGCTGTGACTGGTAAGCTTGGACTGACTGTTGCTGTATTTCTACGACTTGCTGCAGTAAATAAGGTGTATCTCCAGACAACAACACATTGTTCAATTCAGACGCCACTTTGGATTTGCGCTATTTTAGAATGATGTCATCCAAAAACACAAGCAATTGATTGGCTTCGATATTTCTATTTCGATCGCAACGGAGTAGAAACAAATTCAACAACCCGGCAAAGAGAAACATTTCGCAGAGAAGCACTACAAAATCATGTTACGCGTGCGTTCAACCTTTTTGCGCGAAACTTTTCGTATTTCGCTCGTCGTGGAATTAGGCGTAAACATGAAAAAACAGTTGGCTTTTTCACAAAAGAATTGACCGTTTGCACAATGATATATCTTTCTAGATGTAAATGTAGCTCTGACTTCTGATAAGCAAAACTTACTGTACAACATGAATTTAGTTTAGAAAGATTGCATATCATTGTTTTACATCTGACAGTCCAACTCAAAAAAAAGGACCAATATGCACCCATTAAAGGAATGAACTGATGCAATTTGAGGTCACTCGTGCAAAATCGCACCTTCTTTTGACTATTACTGCAATTTATTTAATTTTATGCTTTGCAAAATTTCTGCAGTAAAACTATCATAAAATCCACGAGATAAATTTCAAGGCCAATGATTATCTAAGCTGGAAAATATTCCCATCCAGTCTCCGTTAGTGCAAGGTAAAAGTTGTCCCAGGAAAGCAAGAATTTCCGTTTTTGACGAGCAATAATTATACACACTACAGAAATGGGTAAATCATTGTATAAAGCAATGAGACAATTAACAGTTGGATGTTAACTTGGTCATCAAATTCAAGTTCTTTATAGTAATTACTGAACACTAATAAAATATACCTTCCAAAGCTAAACTGCAACAACCAGATACACTGTCTAGTTAAGCCAGGCTTATCAATAAGTGCCCGGAACCAGCGATAAAACCAGTTACTTGAACGTTTTCGGCGGCTAAATATTGGCATAAATAAAGTGCCATCTTCATTCAGAATATTATCACCAACAATAAATCTTATTGACACCTTGCAATTAAGCAGTGTTTAAACTAACAGATTCCGAGAGTACTGGTAAATGTTACATGTTTTGTATTGTCTTTGATTTGACGTTGCCCAAAGGTCTAGAAAGCAGCAAAACTACTACTTTTTTAGTACTTATATCGAGAAATTTTCATTGCATGTGTTACACTGAAGATGACACTGGAAGTGTCTAAACATCTTTGTAAAACTTAAAACTTAACATGAATATCAATTATATCAAAAATACAGCAAAAGCTTAACATTTACTATCACACTTAACAATAATTCATGAGAAGAGATGGTGCTCAAGCTACTACACATGTACTGTCGCCGGGTAAACCTAAACAAAAACATACACTACCTTGTCCATAATGCAGCAGGAGGGAATTCCCCTGCAAAATAAATAACTAACTTTCTGGAAATTCCTAGGCATTTCAGTTACTGTGAAAATTCACACCTTCATTTTTTCATCGCGGCACGACTCCGTTAAATACGGAACACAATTTCTTTCAATTAGCTGTCAATAGCGATGACGTGTCAAATCGCAATTAGTTTACAGTATCGCGATTTAGCAAGCCCTTTCTTATATTTTGAGACGCCGACATTTTCTAGTTCTGTCGCCTCAAAATTGCAGTTTTTCATTGTTTGACACCAACGGTCCTATATCAGCTATTGTTTTCTTAGCCAATAGCAGTAAGCCGCTTTTTTGGAAAATGGTAAGGTACTTTTAATACATCAAAAACTCCTGTAAGTGATAAATACCACTAACTTTAAGCTAAAGTTTATCAAGTCTTGTTTCCATAAAATACAAAGACAGCAACTTTTTGGAAAGACATAGTCATATTAATCAGGCAATCAAATACACAATAAATTTATTGATAATATTGGTTTCATTAATGAAAGACGTAAACAGAGAAAGAAGGGAGTCGAACTTGAAACTCGAGATTGACATTTCTCCCAGGACCTTGACAAATAAATATGATCTAGCTTACTTTCCACCAAACTACACAAAACCTAAAGGGCAACAGATTTAAGCTACACCACACTCAATTTGATCAAGAAAGAAGCTACAATCCCATGCCCATTTACCAATTATATCGGCAGCTCTTCTGTTTATATCCTATTCAGAATTCAATGTAATAAACCACACGCTTAGCCGTTGGATGATCATTGCTTGTCTGTTATATAAAACTTCAAAACTATCCGAAAGCTAACCTAACACCATCTTCTTTTATTCCTTCAACCGGGTCTTGAATCCCAGCTTCTCCGATAAAACTGCTTTAAAATACGAAACAAAACTTTTATAACGATCACTTCGCTCTTTTTCTTCTGCGAATTTTTCAATTTGAGCCATAATTATTTGCAATTACGTCACGCGTCACAGATATTCTAGATCAATCAAAATGTTGCGTTCTATCTGGGATACATGGACTCGTAATTCACGGGGTTGCGCACTGGCTCTCCTTCCCCCTTTCCCCCTTTCCCTCACAGCCAATACGGCCAGAAGAACCAACTCACAGGCTATTATGAATGGCAAAAGTGATATGCCCAAATCAGAGGCTTCATACTGCATTTTTCACATGCGAGAAAAATTTTACGTCGAATCAGAAACAAAAACTTTTGTTCAAAGCTTTTTCTGTTTTATCTTAAACACTCCACTGGTACACTATATTTTACTGTGGATAAACTTCGTAATCATTTTCTTGCAAAAGAATCATTCGAGAGCCATGTACAGCAATTAAAGAGCTAAACCTTTGTTTTCTTTAAGTTCTAAATTTACAGTTCTTTTTACTTGTTGTATGCTTTTAAATCAATTTTAAGTTAAAAACATTTTTATAAAATTTGAAATAGAATTTGATATGTTTATATGATAAACAGAAAAAAAACAGTATATTACTCACTTCTTGCTTTTAATCTTATTTTAAACTCACTTATTCGTTTTTTGATACTTCACAACTCACAAATAAAATTTGTACATGTATGTACACTCTCGTAAGGAGTTCTCTGTATAAAAAATTGGTAGACTACACAAGAAATTATTAGGTAATTCTTAGTTAAATTTCTAGTAATTAAATAAAAATACAATTCACCTAATAACAAAACTTCTACATATCATTATATTTCACTCACACTGTACAACTACAACAAATGTAGCAGTGTCACTGCCAGCCTTATTTGTTGCTGTACACTGGTACGTTCCATTGTGTTGGGATGAAGCACTACTGACAGTGAGGGTGGTACCATTTGGGAACTGTAAAGGAGAACCACTTGTTTTGCTCCAGGTTATGTTTGGTGTAGGTTTACCGCTGGCCGTGCAGGACAAACTGAACGGTTGACTTTCATTCAAAACAACAGTCCTGTTTACTGGGTTTGTAGAGACAATCACGGGATGCACTGCATGAAAAATACAAGCAGGGAAGATAAATTTCAGTACGCAACACAAAATTACTGTAAATTTTCTAACACTATATATAGCACGTTTGAATTAAGATCGGCCTATTAAACATTTCTGCTTAAGGTGTACATATAAATCATACTCAGTGAATAAAAATCACTTGAATAAGAAGTATGTTCAAAAAAAATTTCCACTTACTTATCAGCTAGTCTATAGCCATTCAACTGAAAGTCACATGTCACAGAAAATGTACTAGCAAAAAAGATAACTAGCTGAAAACATTTTCTTTACCAATTGCATCCACAAATATTATATTTTAGGTCTAGTTTTCACTTTTTAAGGCCACTCTCTACCCTAAATTCTGGTGGAGTGTGAATAAGTTGAAAGAAGTATTTGAGTGTGAAGAATTTGGGGGATGACCGCCAAACCGTCCCTCCAGACCATGCGAAGGTCCAACTTGGTTAGTAGACGGTTTGGCGATTTTCTACCAAATATTAACTCCAAAATTAATTTTTAAACTTCACTAAAATTCACCCAAATTCAAATGCCCCTTAAAAGACTACATTTAAAAAACCTCTCCTCCCACAAATCTCATCCGAAAAATATGAAAATATTTATGAGGCTTCCTTTATACTCAATCTGTAAAGTAATGATCGTTGTTTTCGATGTTCAAAATAATGACGGAGATATCATCAGAAATGTCACTAAAAGTAGCGAAACAATGCCCATAGGGTAAAAAGTGGCCTTAAATATAGTCACACCATCGGAGAAGCCCAATTTCGAAAGTGATAAATTATATAATTTTTATACCTTGAATGATGACTTAATGAGAGTAAAATTAGTATTTGCTTATTTTTAATTTAACAATAAAGTTAGTAGAGTAATGTACGGTTACAGGTCAATCCCTTCTGTAGACACTGTAAACAGTAGTTCTATGCCCCAACAATAAGCAGGGCAAATTAAGTCCAGTGACAACCTGTATGCTACTGCACGAGATTATAAGTATTTTAAATACCATCAATCAAAGTTTGATGAAATCAACTATTGTGTTACTAAACTCCATAAATTGCCATTCAATATTTTACACTTAGTTAGTGGTTTCAGATGAATCGCGATCAGTGATAAATAACAGTGGCAGATTTGGAGAGGGTGATGGGGGTGGATTGTGGTGCTAGTTACTTCCCTTCTGCTGAGCAATAAAATATAAAATATAATATTTTCATATTAATGCGTCTATAAAAGTCAAAGTTTACCGTAAATTGTAAGCATCAGTTAATCGCATTCATCAATTGGTCACGATAAATCAAAAAAACTTTATCACATGTTTTCTTGAATTTATTGAGACATCTACTCGGTGAGCTAATACCTTGACTTTTTAGAAACATCTTGTTAGTTCACGGCTGATTTTTGAACATAATGTTAACTAGCTCAAAATCCTCGATTCAGCCCTTAAAGGCTTGATATTCAGTTGTCGGTTAAAAAACTAGATTAATCCTAGCCTGCGTGGCTGGCGGCCTTTGTGCGAAAGCGGAAAAAGTCAGAAAAAAGGAACTAGGGAGAGGACATAAAAGTCAGAGAAGAGGGGAATGGAATGGGAATGACTGCAAGTCTGAAACTTAGGTTTTTGCTTCCCGTCTCCTTTTGTAAACAGGAGATCGCAAGTTGTTATAGTAACTGACGTAAGTTGTTTTTTTAAAACGTTTTGGAGAAAACTGCTTTTGTGGAAATGTAGATGAGGGAATTGTTTCTCAACAAAACATATAAGTGATAACAGTAGTAGTTTAACTTTTCTTGTAATTAATTGACGTGGTGAAGGCTTTCTGCCGTCAATATGCCACTTCCAAGAATGAAATGGACAACAGACAAGTAACATCTAACAAAATTAAAGAAAGCAAAACTTGTAAGTTTTTAAATGATGTAATTTCTACAGATTTATTTCGATTGTGCAATTTTAGGAATAAAATAATTTTGGCTCTATTTTCCGAGTTTATTTTCTCATGTTAAGCTATAAGCTTCATTGCGCTGATCTTGTAAACAAAATTCATCGTATTGTTCGTGTAGCTAAATAACCTCAAATTTCCGCAATTTGGCTAAACAGAAATTCTCATAAAAAGAATTATCTATTGCATGTTCAAAGTGAACAAATCGTTTAATCTTTCAAGGAATTGAGAAACTTACTACAAAGCGCTTCATCCACTGAGGCAACGAGAAATTGAGGCCGGTTTATATCAACAGTCTGAAACTAAAAGGTTTTTTTTTTCGATAGCTCCGCTGCAATTAAATTGTACGATTTAGCTCGTATATCTGATCATTGATGACGCTATTAAACGAGGATATCATCAAAACACAAGTTGGGGTTGTGCGGGATCCAGAACGCTTGAGTATTAACTTGTTCTTGGCCACTGCAAAGACGGTATAAATATTTCATTCTCTTACCCAAAAACCCGTAGGTAAAACAGCTAGAAGATCCCATCTCTTTGACAACTATCTTATGCTCTCGTTTCAAAATTATTCTTCTGTTAGAATTTCGTAAAATATTGATCAATAATATTTAGAGGTGCAGTCATGCAGTCACAGCTTCTTCATCAGGACACGCCATTTTGAGATCACTTGACTGACTTATTTGGTGATTGATATCCAAGTTGCCAATCAGTATTTTCCATCTAGTGGCGGACGGAGAACTCGACAAAACCTTTGGATTCGAACAGGCGGTCTTTCCACTTCCTCCTCCCCCTCTTAAGTAACGTTTTTGTTCTCTACCCAGTTCCTTTGTTTACGATCGTACGACTTTTTCCGCTTTCGCCAGCTACATAGGTTAGATCGATTCGTGTCCTGCATTTAGAACTATGCATCGATATCTGTCGTTTCTTTTACTCTGTAATTTCTAGTTTATCCTCATCAGCTACGTCGTGATCTAAAGTATTTACTAAGGACTACCAGCAAAAATACCACAACTGTAATTTTGCGAGTTTTAATCTGAATTTCTTCCAACTAGTTATTCACAGTTTTTTTTAACAAAAATCTTTCGGCAGACAAAAAAAAATTTGTGTCATAGGCATTTTAAAAGTCTTGAGACAACAGTCAATGAAGAACTGATTAAAGTAAGTAACTGGCAAATTGCAAATAATCAAATTATGTTATTTTTCGACTGCATCAAAAAATGTTACCCTCAAAAATGCAAATCGTATTTTTTACAACCACTTTTTGATCTTTAATAATTTTACATTTTTCCAATATTTTAGGTGCATCCCTTCTTGTGGTCCCTGTCAACTTCAACTTAAATAGCTTATTTTGTCACCTGCAAAATAAGTAAATTTTACAAAAAAGCCCTAATCTTTATAAAGCTCCAGCAACTCCCATGGGTAACTTTAATTGACTAACTAACAGTATCTGAAAACAGAACACTGAATAATTTAAGAATGTAAACATTTTTAGAAACTGTACCAATGTCGTAGCCTAAATGACCGAAGTTTATGCCCATAGGCCTTATTGCTAGTAATCAATAATAAACTACAACCAGTAGGAAGGTTGGGATCGGAAGATTTTGAGTTGGGGGGAATGCAAAGCTTTGGTCACACAAAGGCTATGCCCACATCTGATAGCTGTGGTATGCGTTAGTAAGGGCAAGCGGCTATACAAAAATCATGCTCCGAAAATCTCATAAAGACAGCACGAGGACACCAGCTAGATAAAATGCTTGGGTGGGGTGCATTTGCTTAACACAACAGAAAGGTGCAACCCCTTAATCCGGGCAGTGCAAGCGCTACTTGCATATTGACGGGTGATGCATGATGAGCAGCTTGGGGTTAGAAACTTAACTTGGAATGATAGGAATATAAGTTGAGGGTGTGTGAGGACCCTAAGTAGAGGAGGACGAATGTTTATTACCTGCGAAAAGTGCATGAGATGAAGAGAACAAGAAGTGCAGCTTATGGGAGAGAAGAATAGGAGATACATGCTGTGGTGGTCCGGGAACATTGATAGTAAATGTTCGGTGTGGGAGGTTTGCTGATGGAGGAGCTGTGTGAGAAGGTTGTGGAAGTGAGAAAGAAAAGCGATAGAGATGACAATAGTGATAGCACTTGAGGATCGCAAGAAGTGGTGACAATCATATTTGTGTATAGTCCACAAGATGGCAGAACAAAAGAGCATTAATTTTTATATGATGATTTGAGGAGTGAGAGATTTACACAGCGCAGTAAACTGATTGTGGGTTATGAGGGTGTGCAAAGAGAACATGGTATTAGGTTGACTGATATCTTACCTCGCGGCTTAAATGAAACGCTATCCCAACTCTGCTTCAATTAACTTTTCAGTTGGAACATTTAGTTATTAGTGAAGATATTAGTGGGCTAATGCCTCGTAGTCCATGTCAAACATTTCTTGTTTAAAATTAAGACGCCAAATTTGATAACAAAATTTTCTGTAGTAGGAGAGTTGTATGGTAAGACATGTCAAGCAGTGCGCCGATCTCAACAATTTGAAGATAATTACAGTACGCGTTTATATAGAAGAACTCTATATTGACAAAAATGCAAGCTATTTAATCTTGTGCATTCTTAGATTACTTACTTTAGCAATTACTTGCTTTTACGATATTTACCGCCGTTCCTCATTACTTCTATCCAGATTTCATCATCTATAAAAATGCCAAACTTGCGGCCACAATGTATGTTTTTGTTTCCATTTAGTTTTCAAAGTGTAAAATGTTTAGATGTAAAAGCAATCTTTTGTTGAAGTATGAATTATGTCAAGAAAGAAAATGAGTGGGAACAGAACGTGGGAGCAGAATTGGTGGAAAAGCCAATTGAGAGGGATAGTTAAAAAGAAATGAAAGCGATAAGAGGAGTGAAAGCAGGAAAGGTTGCTGGACTCTCAAAAGTAAATGTGGGGATTGGGATTGGTGCGATGAAGAAGCTGCATCAGGTTCTGTTGGATGGAAGGGGTATTCCGGAAGAGTGGGCACTGAGTGTTATTGACCCAGTCTTCAAGGGAAAAGGGATGCAATGAATTATGAGGCAAATAGTTGAGTGAAGTTCCTAGAGTATTCAATGAGTGTTGTAGAAAAGGTGGTAGAGAAAAGTTAATGAGATTCGATTTGGTTTAATGCCAAGCAAAGAAATGGTAAATGCAATGTTTATTATAACAACGTTTCAAGCGGAGTACTTAGAAGAAGAGAAAAGGTTGTGTTAGACACTATTGTATCCAGTATGTGCTATGTTGACCTGGAAGAGACATTTGACAGGTTCCTGCAGAAGGCATTGGAGAGGGCAATGAGAAAAAGCGACACAACAGACACATCAGGAATGTGTGTTGTCTTTACTGGTTTTTGCGATTATTCTTAGTATGGTTATAATTGAGAGCTTGAGAAATGAGTAATGAGTAAAATGTTGTACATATGTCGATGGCTTTGTTGGTTAGCGGAATCTCTCTTATAGTGGCTTATATCAATAACCCACAAACATTATAGAGATGTTAATTAAACAGTAACTAGGGAAGGTCAAGTCAATGGATCGATGCAGTAGTCAATCTACCCCATTACGTGATCATTCAAGGTCTTCTAAACAATATTTTAAGTTACTTTAGATTGTATTGGTCCGGTTTCTAAGATTAGTTTTTTGTTAAGAAAAACAAGGCTCGAAATTGCCACCAATGTTTATATTTATCAGCATCTGCAGAGTTAAGAAATTTGTCGTAATTTCTCCACAGAGGATTGCTTCCTTTTCCTGGACTCTGTACCCTATGTTTCTTGTTTGAAAATGAAAGAAGTCTTTTATATTGAAGGGAACAACACACACCTAACAAGTAATTTTTCATATAAATGTAGTTCCTTCGAATTAGTGTTATATATTGCTAATGTTGTTGTGTTTTTTAAAATATTTTTTTCTTAACTTGCAAGAATTTCATTTTTGTAATTTTACTAATATTCGTGCATTGTTTAAGAGATAGACTGTGTATTATAGTCCATTCTTGTAATCAATGTACATACTAGACATGTATATTATTGCATATTGCTGTATCTCTATCACGACTGACTTTTTAAAATGTTTCATTAATCTACGTCTTCTACACCAATTATTAGTAAAACAGTGACAACTTCTTCTCCTTATGCTTATCTGTTTCCATTTGCATCTTAATCAGAAATAATTTTACTTTTTTGCCTTGTACGGACAAGCATTCTACTGACATCCCAAACATAATATCAATCTTTGGCAGCTTTCACCTCTTCATCAATCAGTGGATCACTTCTTTTCTTCAGGATTTTCCTCATCATTTCCCTTCCTTCTCTTTGTTACTTAATTACATAAATCCACTGCTTTTGCTTTCTAGGTAACAGCTTTGCAACCAGCTTTGCCAAAAAGCTAATTTGCTTTCAACAACATTTTGGAAGGGCTTTTTCTTTGCTTTGTTACCTCATTTCGTTATCATTAGGCGCACTGTCCCCCATGTGGGGCATAAAAAGGCAGCAACAACACCTCTCCATCTGGATTTGTTCTTTGCAATCTTTTGAGTCTCATTCCAGGCAATACCCATCCCTGCAAACTCAGCTTCTACTGTTCTGCGGCGGTTGGATTTTGGTCTCCCTGGCTTTCCCTTTCCAGGTGGTGTCCAGTGCAATGTTGACTTCGGAGTTCGGCTTGGGTTCATCATGAAACGCGTCCTAGCCATCTTAAACATTGCTATTTGATCTCCTCCACAATGTTGTTTGACTGCCTTCTCTCATAAAGATCTCTATTAGAGATTCTATTCGGATAGAAAATTCTCAGGTTTTTCCTCAAACAGCTGTTGTGGAAGGACTCGATCTTGTTTGTGTCCTTCTTTAATCACTTGCCAGCACTCAGATCAATACAGTAAAACAGATTTTACATTGCTGTTGTACAGGCTGTTCTGGTTCGATTTCCATACTTGATTTAACGTGGCAAAGGAAGCACGGGCTTTCGCAAATCTTGCTTTGATGTCTTTACCAGGACCATTGAGTGAACTGATGACACTACAAATGTAAATAAACTCACTGACATTTTCCAGCTCTTCACTATTGACGGTTTTATTTGGTGCTCTTGGTGCATTATATACATTACCCTGGTCTTGGTTGTATCGATCATCTTAGCAAAGGATCTCCAAAGCTGATTGGTCTTTTCCTGTAAGAGATGTGCTCTTGGAGAAATTTGAGCCAGATCACCTCTAAAGTCTAGGTCCTCTAATTTGGAGAACAGTGTCCAATGGATGCCTCTGGTTTTATCCGATATTGTTCTTCTTTGGGACCCAGTCAATGACAATCAGAAAGAGGATAGGTAATAGAACACATCCTTGCCGGATACCGCACTTGATCTTAAAGTTGCCTGAGACTGAAAAGTTTAAAGAAATGCTGCATTCCAAGCGGTCATAAAATTGGCTGGTGAGGATGAGTCTGACTATCTTTTTAGGAAGGCCATATACCCTTAAGATATTCCAAAGGCTATCTCTGTGAATGCTTTCAAAAGCTTTTTTAAAGTCAATGAAAATGACATTTAAACCGGAGAATTTCATTCCAGGCTTTGCTCAAAGACGTTTCGTAGTGTGAAAATCCGATCATCTCTACCTTTCTGATCTCCTGCTTGTTCCTCTCTCCATCGATGGCTATCTCCATTCTGTTTGGGAGAAAGGACAGAAAACGTTACTTCCAAGTTGATGCCAGGGGCTTAGCCCGACTTCATGTTTTTGATGGAGCTTCTAACTGCAGCACCTGATGGTGCTGATGTATCAACCTCCAGGTCGATGTTCGCTGGAGGAGGATTGGTTAGTTCATCTAGCTATGGTCTATGAACAACCACTTGGAAATGCTAAAACTACCTTGGAACTTGTTCACGCTCTGCTGTTAACACTTTGCAATCCTTGTCCTTCACGGGGAAGGCACTTTCGTTATCTTTCCTAAATAATCGCTAAATGATCTTGTAAACCATGCTCGGTTCTCCACGCATGGCTCCTTGCTCAGCTGTCTTTGCCAGGTTGTCCACGAAGGATTACTTTTCCTTTCTTGCGCCCTTTTTAACCTCTTTTTCCTTCACCCTGTACTAGTTATAAAAGCGTTCTCAGAGACGTGAAAATTTGGTATAAAGTAGCTTTTTCTTCAGATTTTACTGTTCCTCTATTCTATTCCATGTAACTGGCGTAACCCAATCCTTGTTGTTCTTCGTCCAAAACCTTAGAATCTTTTCCCCTGCCTCCTTGTATGTTCTCTTGATGTTCTTTCATTTTGTCTGGCCCTCAGAGTCATCATTGTTGTTGTCGTTGTCCTCACTGACCCATGATTTATCGGCTAGAGCACTGAAACGATTTCTAAGTTCAAGGAAACACTCCGTCTGAATCTTTGGTATCTGAGGCTTTCTGGTATCAAATTCCCTTCTGGTTTTGATTTTCGACTGTGTATAAGCCTTCTGTAGCTTAAGTGTAACCTTTGCTATGACAAGGCGATGGTAACTACCTACGTTTGCGCCATGGTAAGCAGCATACATCCATGACGGAACAGCAACATTTGACATACACGATCACATGGTCGATCTGGTTTATAGTACATCTATCGGGGGATTTCCATATCAGTTTGAGTATATTCTTGAGTGGAAATATGGTTCCTCCTACAAAGCAATCATTTTGCATGCAGAATTCAACCATATCTCCACAGCATGGGTTACTATTGCTTGGACTTAATCGGTGTTGTCTAACCCTATCGTTGCATTCATGCCCCCAATAATCATGATCACATCATGTTGGGGTATTTTGGCGATAACTGATTGGAACTGTTGATACCAGTAATCTTTTTCCTCCTGGTCTCTTTCATTAATTGCAGCGTACCAATGTACGCCAGGCTTTGGATCCATACAGTAACTGTATAAAATAATCCACTGGAACTGCATCTTTTAAAATTTATATGGTTCTAAAACATTTTAAAATTCATTGTTATTGTTCATAGACAGTCTTCTATCTTAAATCTAAATTGACTAGATTTGGAGGGCTCTAGCTGGGATTTTAAGAGTTAGAGCCGTTCTTAAAAAAATGTTGGAGCCAATCTTTAAAAAATGGAGCCATTTAAATTTTTTTTTAGCCAATAGAATTTCAATTTTGCCAATCATTATAGAGCCAAATATTTGTCACCGTATGTGTTTTTCATTGCCACACTATGGATTTGTGCATGTAATACTCAATTTCTAAAATTAAGTCGCCATATTACGAGCAACGCCCCCTATATATAACACAACGAAATGTCGTAAGTAACGTAGGTAATACATCGTAGCGCTAAAATCGCTCTATTATCGCCCATTAAAATTGCCGATTTCTGCACAAATAACTGGTGTTACAAGTTTATGTAAGAAATTATTTATTGCCAAGAGCATTCGCCAGTGACTAAAATATATCGCCAATCGTTTATTTTTATATTATTTGGCGAGAACGGCGAACGGCTGATGGAACCCTGGATTTATGTAACCTCGGTAAAATATAATAGACTTCACTGGTACATTTTATAGTTACAAGGGTCATTCCAGGCCAAACCAACCAAAATAATTTCTGGGAACTTCCCGGATGACCATCTCAGATTTTGTTGAAAAAAATTGTGAAAATCCCTTTTGATCTAAAATAATGATTTCCCAAGTTTGAGCTTTTGCAAATCTCTCCTTGCAAGTTTACACTTATGGTAATTTTACAGGACAATAACTTGCTTTTGAGTAATGCTATGGCCTTGAAAATTGCTACTATTACTAAATCTTGTCCAGGGACTAGGAGGTATTTTTTTCATGCTAACTGACATTGAAAAGTGTACTTTGGTAAAGTGAAAGTAGATTTTTTTGGAAATTTCTAACCCTAATATTAAATAAGAGTTGTTGATTAAGGGATAAAACCACTAGATTAGTAATATTTGGGTGCTGGAGATCTGGAAAATGCAAAACAACCTTATCTATGAACAAAAATAAGGATATAAAAAGGGTCTGAAAATGATAAGTTTTAAAAAAATGGAAAAACATGCTGCTCTACAAGGGGTCAATTAACCACTTGGGCGACTCGTCAGTGGAATGAAATTTTTACCATTCATTGCTATATGTCTTACCTATACCTGGGTAAAATATAGTTGACCATCCAACGTTCTTTCAATATTAAAATATTTTTTGAAGTATACATACATTTTTGCCCTAGAGTGAATACTTGTATACAGTTCCTTTAAACAGATCATTGTTTATTTGTGTCAAAACATACCATTCTTCATTTAAAATGATTAGATTATTTTTCTGGGTTGGTTTAAAGATAAAAGATAATTAATTAGTGACAGTTTTATAATGCTAATGATACTCAATGTAACTTTAGTTTGGTGTTAAAAGATGGCACATTTTTCATTCATGAATTTAAGAAAAAATTAGAGTTATAAATTTTGACTCCTATTCAGTTTGAAAACACAAAAAATAATGTAACCTAAGTGATAAGCCAAATATTTTAAATTGTTGCAAATGTTAATGCTTAATCGTATTTAGTTAAGTCTGACTGCTGTATTTTGTGCCTGCTTGTGTAGTAGTATAAACTTAAAAAAAGATACACAATTCAAAGAATCAAATGACAATGGAGAACAGTGATATTAGTAACATAATTCTTGAGCTTGCTTGCATAATCTAAGAACTTAAAAGAAGCATTCAAAATTAAAACAATCATTCAAGTTACATATTAATTAGGAACTTTTTATCTTTTGTAATTTGTAACATGATTCTTGTGCATGCTTGCATAATCTAGCAACTGAAAGAGAGCATTAAAAATTAAAAGAATCAGATTTAACCCTTTGACTCCTAAAAGGGCCTAAATCGACCGCACGATATGGTATTGAGTTAAAAATTCAATCTTTCTAAAACAAGAAAACTATGTTTCAACTCTTTTTTACTAAGTCTAGAGCCTCCACAGAGTTTTACCAAAATTTTATGCTTATAGTGTTCTTCACTCGTCAAAACTTCCAAAAAATGCATTGGCAGCTCAGTGAATTGGCCTCTCTTCGAACTTCAAAGCCAACTTCTTTTGGCGCCTGCGGAAATATGCCGTAAAAATCGCTAAAAAGTGTGACATCTCGCGGGATTCTTTCAGACGAGTAAGCTCAAATGCTACCTTCCAGCTTGATGATGCTATCCAGTAGTTAAGAGAGGCTAAAAAGGCTCCAAAATTAGCAAAAATCCACTTTTAACGGCTGCTACAGAAGTGACAAGACACTTAAATGACACCATCACCTCATAAACTGAAAACATGATCCCTGGGCACTATACAACGTGGGATGTTTCCATGGCAAAGCCTTATATGGGTTAGAGAAAGCCAAATGATTGTTTTGATACAAAAAAATGTTCAAAAATGCAAAACCTCCCAGCAGTCATAGGGTTAAACAAGAAAAATCAAAGGTCACATGACCCAGCTTTTTAACCCCTTAATGTGATGGCAAGGTTAAAGGTAAACTTTTAGCTAGGGTTAGGGCTGATGATTTAGGGTTAGAGTTGAGACTTGGGGGGTGGTGTTAGTTTTCTGGTGTAGGGTCAGCTTGTGTTTCAAGGCAAAGTTTCGAGCAAGGTAAGTCACGTGACTAGGCTTCCAACCCCAATTCATTACCTCAGCTGGACTCTCTTTTGTCCTATGACTCAGCCCAATTAACTCAGGTGTTGTGAACATGCTTTTATTTGAAAATGACCACCCGCTATACCTGCTGTTTTTGCAGTTTTTTTAAAAAGTCCATTAGTCTGGATTTAAAAAGTCCCTAGCCCCCCCCCCCCCCTAACTTAACAATCTGTGTTTGGTTTTCAATCAAACTTTGTAGATATATTCACGTTCATGAAACAAACCTGTTCATACACTTTGTAAATAAAAAATGATTATTCACCTGAATTTTTTTTTCTTTAACCCTTTGACTCCTAAAAGGGCCTAAACCGCTTGCACAATATGGTACTGAGTTAAAGAATTCAATCTTTCTTAAACAAGAAAACTATGTTTCGACTCTGGTTTTAAATCAAACTT
>JAOBRB020530586.1:0-10844 GCA_027575285.2 Zoanthus pulchellus | reverse complement strand
TAATAATAATAATAATAATAATAATAATAATAAGTTTTTAAAGTGCCGATATCTTTAAAAAAATTCAACGGCACTGAAAATTGCAAGTAAAATTGAAAAGGAATAAAAAAATTTTAAAAATATTTTTCAAATAAAAACGTCTTCAGTTTTCCTTTAAAAGTTTCAACAGAGCTGCAGTTTCTTAGTTCTTCTGAGAGCGAGTTCCAAAGTTTTGGAGCAGACAAGGAGAAAGCTCTATCAGCGGTGATCTTGTCTGCTTTAGATGTAATTTTAGGGACTGTGAGAAGGAAACCGTGTGGTTTGAGCCAATACAAGGACGGCGAGAGATAGTATGGGGCTTGACCATATGCACAGCTTTAAATGTAAGAGCCAGGAATTTGTGTTCAGTTCTTTCTTTAACAGGAAGCCAGTGGAGTTGCTTTAGGACAGGACTGACATGATCATATTTAGCAATTTTGCAGATAGCGCGGGTAGAGTAGTTTTGGATACGCTGGAGACACTTGATAGAAGACGTTTTGCAGCCACAGAGAAGAGAGTTACAGTAGTCAAGACGAGAAGTTACCAGAGCGTGACAAGAGATGTAGTTGTATCAATTGAGGGATATTTGGGGATGTTCTGGAGATGATAAAAGCAGGTCTTTATTTTTGACATGGCCATCAAGTTTAAGCTGTTCATCAATGAAGATGCCCAGATTTCGTACAATTTCATAGGCAGTGATAGTTACATCATCGAAACGTATAGTGATTGTTCTTAGAAAGCTGGTCACATGATCCGATCAATAGTAACTCAGTTTTGCCTATGTTGAACTGTAAATTACGACTTTAGCAGTTAATTCTAGATATCTTGTATATCTAATTAGATAGATCTATAGCCATCAGAAAGCTTGTCGGTAAAATTAGCATCAAAAGCCAGATAAAGCTGGGTGTCGTCAGCAAATGAGAAAATGAGTGGAAGTATAAGCCATGTTTTCTGATAATATCTCCCAAGAGTGAAACGTAGGCCAGAAGGAGAAGAGGACCCAGGACAGTGCGTTGAGGAACTCCACATTTCAAGAGTTTTGGGTCGGAACGCATGCCATTAACAGATACAAACTGATGCCGGCCAGTTAGATAGCATTTAAACCATTCAAGGGCTACTCCACAGACTCCAAAGCGCATGTGTAGTCGATCAAGGAGAATTTGATGGTTCACGGTATCGAATGCTGCCGATAGAGTTAAGCATAACAAGAATAGTTATCTTTCTATGGTCGCAAGGACTTCGAGGCAATAGCCTATTCGGCCTTACGGGCTATTCTCTCGTCTCTCGTAGTCCATGCGACCTCGAGGTTCAACTTTATTTAATCAGACTGCATGGTGGTTTGCAGGTTACGCAGAACTATTCGCAGTCGTCACAAATGCGAATGAAAGGGAAAAAATATATATAATAACCTACCCAGTAATATGAAAAACTGTCTGAACAGCTTTTTGCGGTGCTACAGTTCGAAGATATTATCTACAGCAAGAAAATTCACGTAATCAATTACAAGTAATTATTAAATCAATTTATACTCTGTCCCCATTTTCGCTTTCTTCGTGACGCATACCGCTGATGGTTCATTATGTTGTTGCTAACACTGAGTATCAGGAAATTCATTCATTGAAAATGTAGGCGATCGGTCCTTAGAGTCATCATAATACATAATTTATCAGTGTTGATCGAGATTCGGAAATCGAATGATCATAGGAAATTGTTAAATTAACTGGATATGAACCTCCATGGTTCTTTTTGCCATTTCGGCTCAATTTAAAAAAAAATTCTCGAAGCCGCTGGTATAGGTAGGCGACGAAAAATGTTTGTTGTTTATGTCTTGGCTTAAGTAAAACAAAATTTCAAATACTCGGAGATTCCTGACGATGCCGTCAGGCTCTGATTATACACCCATCTCGGATAATGAATTTGAAGACGAAAAGCGACAACAACGAAAGAAATCTCAAGGTAAGGCATATGTAGAAGCTGATCGTGAAGTTTCGGGCGCCAGTTCGGGTAAGTTATATTATCGTAATTACTAATGTGGAGGAATGATGCATGAGTGGTTGAACTATACTAATCACGGAGTTATTACATTACGATTAATATACATCGAGTTCTGTTTCTTGTGGCTGAACCACGATTTGTCTGGAGAAATTCAAACAACTGAAGAGATTGGTATTAAAAAACTTTAAAATTTGTGAATGCCACATTTTAGTTTGTTATTTACTTTCGTATTCACTTTATTATTCATTTTCCGTGTTCGGAGTGATATTTCATATTATTAAAGTAATTCAGTCTCGCACTTCGGTTAAAACCAAATAATGTTTTTTATTAATGTGAGACAGAAATTTTGTCTTTTGATATTTTATATTTTGGACTAGTGACAAACGACGTACTGCGTATACGATGAAACCTACCGGAAAAGAGTAATGTCATTATAAATATCTAGAAGTAAATTTATTCAAATATTAAGTCTTGAATTTTGAACGCGTATTTTGAGTTTTACCAAGTGCTAAGAATTGTTTACAGAAAAGGATTTTAGATAGATGGTACTGTGGGAAGGAATATACAGTTGAACACTTGAGAGAAAAATTTGTGGGATCAGTATTCATAGTTTAAAATAGGCCTTTAAATTGGCAATATTTATATAATTTCTGATCTGATAACAACTTTAAAACAGTAATTTGTAAAGAAAGCTTTGTAGCTGGAAAATTTGGAAAATACCAGTATTATATGTGACCAACCCCTAAAAAGTAGGAAAGAGCCAGGATAATTTTATATTCCTCCTTATATTTATGCATACAGACCTGTCAAATTTTGAGAATAAAAATGTGTGATAGATTTCACTGGATATAGTGTCACCAAGAAGAATTTTGAAAATTACATTACCCAGAGTGGCTAAAAATGCCTTTTTCACAGTTATTTTCAAGCATATTGACCTTCAAAAGGTCATTGACCTTCAAAAGGTCTTAGGCATGCATGATTTTAAAAAAATGTGTGAAAAACATGCAAAATGTGTGAAGGTTGAAAGGCCTGTGCATACAGTTTCATCACATACGTTATTATACAGGGCTCAAAATTGAGACTGATACAGTTGCATTTGCAACTAAGCTTTTCTATTTGTGACTATAGCTTTAACTGTCACAAAAGTTGCAATTCACGACCGATCTACATATCAGACAGTTAATAATAAAGTGTCTGCCAGATGTTTTGTGCCAAAAATTTTGCAACCAGTAGCAAAAATGTGACCATAAAATATCTTTAAATTCAAGCCTGGCTATAGAAGTTAAGGACTTGGAAAGAGTTAGGTTACATTGTTAATTAAGAGTGTCACAGTACAGAAATGTTACCTCTAGTTTAATACCATTTTTCAATTAATAGCAAAATGCAAGATTTTTACCCATAGAAACAGGATGTATTTGTTAAGTTTATTTTTCTGCCATTCCAATCAACTGTAAATTTAAGAGTGTTGTGTGTCAATTTTCTGAAACCTATAACAGAGATGAAAAAATCTTTATGTACTGACTAGAATTGTAAACCAGTAATGGAAATTCTTCAAAGACAATTTTCAATTTCAATGAAAGTATTTGCTCAAGGCCATTATCCTTAAGCTGATATATTGGGTGTTGATTAATAGCTGTTGAACTTGTTGTAAAAAATGTATTAGTATAATGTGCAAACCAGATGATCATTTTGCTGTATCATGTTGTATATTGTGAATAGAATTTGCATACTATGGTAAACTGGCTGGATGATTTCCTGCTGGAAAAGCAATTCCTGTAAATATAGAGTATTTGTGCTTGTATTTGTGGAAAATTATACTCTTGGGTGCCTTATAGAAGGGGGGACGCCTATTAATTTTGGGATTTTTTTCTGCCCTCCCCAGACCAAAACATTAAATTTTACTTTACTCCACTTAAACTTTCCTTTTCCAAATCTGTACATGTCAAAGAAAAAAGTTAGTACAAACTTCCCATAGAAGATGCTGATAACATTCCAAACTTGTTTGAGAACTTGTTCAATTAGTTGCTTTTTATTTTCTATATATTTACATGGCCCTGCATTTCATTTCATATTAAGAAAAGCACTTTGCATAAAACTAACATTTTCATCTTTGATGTTTTTTTTAACCCTTAGACTCCTAAAAGGGTCTAAAACACCCGCACAATATGGTACTGAGTTAAAGAATTCAATCTTTCTTAAACAAGAAGAGTTGGATGTGTTAATGATAACTACAATTCATGGAGAATGATAAAGTTCTTTTATATTCAATTTATTTCAAGTAATATTTTACCTGCAGAAACAATACTTAATTTTTACACATGCAAAACGTTTTTGAGAAGCATGGCATTGTGCAATGTGTTTTTTGGTATTAATTGTTGCTTCTTGTGTAGTACATGTACTTTACAGTGTAATGTTTGCCCGTTTTTACTTTTTGAAAACGAAAAGTTTAGTTTTTTTATACAGTTATAAAGTAATACATGCTGTAGCTTAATGCGAACATTTCAAGTTAAATATTCTGGCAAAATCTTGTAAAGAAAATGTATGGGTTTTGCATTATAACGAGGCTAGTAGTGCATCAGATGCACTACGAGCCTCGTTATAATGCTTCAAAAATAACGCAAAAATATTCACCTTGAAATGTTCATATCACCACCAAACTGTGAGCAATCTCATCGAAACTTTGCATTTTTACTGTTAATGGTGTGACCAATGTGATGATACAATTTGTTTTTTTTGAAAACCAGAATATTTATCAATGCCATGTTTAGTTGACAAGAGTCTATTGCTTATAATTGTATGAATATGATTTATGTTATCACTAGATGAACAAACGCCACTTAGTGAAAACACAAGACCAGAGTCAAGACTTGACAAGATTAAGGTAAATACAGTATTTTTCTGTACTAGCAGTAACATTTGTAACTGACTTATAATTTGTATAAATATGTATCTACAGTATTTGCTTTTACAGTAAGGCTTTCTGGATAAGTAAGTGTCTCGCGAGGTGAGAGGCAGATTTTCGCGTGGCCCCTTTGTGAGTAACATAAGAACGCCATTTGTGATGCCTCGCGAGGAGCGAGGCATTATTCTTGAGAGGACGCACTATATAATTAATGTTAATGGTCGGACATTGTTGTGGCATGTGGTAAAACCAGAAACGCTGAAAACGAAACAACCACAATGAAACTAGCAAAACCACCAGAATGAAACAAACCCATCGGAATCGCCAAAACCGCAAATCTTTTTATCTATGTATAAAAAATAATTATTGGTGCAAACTTGGACACTGAAGGATTGAAAGTAGGGACAGTGATTATTGTGCGGCCTAAGTTTTCCCCATAGGGTACTGTACTTGTGCGTGCTAGGTTTGGTGCTTGCGGTGCAGATTGCCATTTATCGGGACGATTACTGACAGTTTATTATGACTGCAATGCACACTTGATGTGGTTTGTTTTTTAAATGATTTGAACAATTTACCGAATAGTTGTTTTATGAAAAGCTTTTTTACTTTTAAAACAGAAAATGTTCATTGCTACAATATTAGATCAGCATACAAAGAAAATGTTTATGCCAAGTTATGGTTCATATATTACAACTGCTTGCCAGCAAGTTTAAGAAACAAAACCAAGAGAAAGTTTTAGTAACAATTACAAACGTTATTGAAGCAGATTCTTAAAACGTAAATGATTATGTTGGTGTCGATATAATAATAATGCATTGTCCTATTTTCTTAGTAGGGAGTTTAAGCAATGGGGACCGTGATACAAACTTTTCCCTGGCTGTGATTGGTGTACGTGTTCTTTGTAAAACCTAGCCGATGATTGGTCTGTTCATGCATATGATCTGCTTTATGTCATCTGCGGCCGATTTTAACATGGACCTATTTTTACAGCAATAGTTACGAAGTGCCTATTTCGATAGCAATTGTGTGAGCTAGGAAACTTAGCTCGCACATAATGCAGATCATCTGCATGAGCAGACAAATGATCGACCGAGTTTTACAAAGAATACCAATCACAGACAAGGAAAAGTTAACACGTTTTCAGTTTTAGTCCCAGTCTGTTTTTTCATTTCATTATATGCCAGGCTTTCGACGTTGTCGTATTCGGTTTCTGATTGTAGTTGGCTCGGTGAGGATTCGAACCTTGCCAGATTGGCTGGTGTATTTTATCACTGCTTTCAGTACTTGCAGAGATCAAACAGAAGAAGTTCTTGGTGTTTAGACCAAGCAATACTGCGAATATATTGTATCATTACACTAGTGTTGTATGGCCTCAGCTTAGTTGACCACGTGCAAATGTCAGAGTGGAAAGAAGGCATGAACTTTATTTTTTTGACTTTGAAACAGTAAATATCTTATTTCATTTTAAACCCAAGTTGACTTGGTCTTCCTTGGATTGAGATCGTTAGTCTTTTGCTTAATGGTCTTGTGTCTTTTACTTCGACTTGCTGAATATTTTTAGATTTGAATGTATATCTAGAGTTGTGTGGAACGTGGAACCACCCTTAATTATCTTTGCTGCCAGGTCCACTTCTACCCTGAGTGGTAGCACCTGTAAGGGTACCATCTATGTGTAGATAGTGTGTACCTGTTGCCTTGCAGGTTCTGTCTTTGGTCAGGCAAAGGCTAGGTCTGTATCCGATAACTGTGGTTGGCGTCAGCAAGGGCATGTGGCTGTGAAATTCATGCTTTGACAAAATCCTCATGATGGCAGGCTCACAAAAACATGGACACCAGCCACAAACGGAAAGGTGCAACCCCTGACTCTGGGTTGAGCAAGCAGTGCTTGCATTATGATGGGAAGCCTGATAAGCGGCTTTGGGTGAGGTTTGGGACTTGGAATGTAGAGAGTATAAGCGGGAGGGACAGAGGTACTGTATGTGAAGAGTTAAGGAAGAGAGAGATAGATGTGTGTTGTCTGCAAGAAGTGAGGTGGAGAGGTCAAGGAGCGCAGTTTATGGGTATGAAAGGTAGGAGATATAAGTTGTGGTTGTCTGGGAAAAGTCGTGGTACAGGAGGTGTGGGAGTTTTGGTGAAGGAGGAGCTATGTGAGAAACTTGCGGAGATGAGAAGGAAAAGCGATAAAGTGATGATAGTGTTTGCATTTAAGGAAGAAGTGGTGAGATTCATATGTGTGTGTGGCAGGACGAGTGTGGAGAAAGAACGTTCTTATGATGAATTGAGAAGTGAGTGGGAACTTCACAGTGTGGGTAATCTAGTATTGTGTATGGGCGATTTTAATAGACATGTTGGTAAACGGGTTGAGGATTATGAAGGTTTGCATGAAGGGAATGGAATTGGGGAGAGAAACGTGGAAGGAAAGATGTTGTTAGAATTTTGTGATGAAAAGGAGTTATGTGTGGCAAACACATGGTTCAAAAAAGGAAGTAACATACAGTGCTGAGGAGATTGACTTTGTATTGGTGGGAAAGGGAAACAGAAAACATTTTCATGAGTGATGTGAACGTCATTTCAGGTGAGCTTCAGCTCAGTCTGGTTGTTACAGATCTGGTTTAGAAGAAAGTGAAGAAAGTGGTGAGAAAGGAAGCGATTGAAAGAAGGAAGGTCTGGAAACTGAAAAAAGACGGTGCAATGAAAATGTTTGAAGGAAGAGTAAAAGATTTGCTAAGCACTGATGCACCAGACTCGTGGAAGTGTTTTAGGGAAGGAGTGTTGAAGGCCTGTTACGAAGTATGTTAGAAGAAAAAAAGGGAGGAGAGATCAAAGGGGAAACATGGTGGTGGAATGAGGATGTGAAAGACGTGATAGCGAGAAAAAAGGAAGCACATAAGGAGATGCTTAAAAGTAGGACTGAGGCAGATAAGGCAAAATATAAGAACGTGAAGAATCGAGCAAAGAATTAAGGTGGTCTCGAAAGCAATGAAGGAGGCGTCTGAAAGGAAGCTGAGTAAGCATCCGCACAAGGTGTTAAGCTGGTGAAGTCTGTGAAAAAAGGTGGGAAAGATGTTGAGGGAGGAAGATGCCTGAGAGGTATTGATGGTAGGCTGAATTTCAGTGTCGAAGGTAAAGGGAAAGTATAGAAAGAGCAAATGGAAAGAATCAATGAAGAAAATGAATGGGATCAGAATGTTAGGGCAGAATAGGTGGAAGGACCAGTTGAGAGAGTTAGTCGGAAAGATGTGGTGAAGGCGATAAGGGAAATGAAAGTGGAAAAGGCTGCTCGACCCTCAGAAGTAAGTGTGGAAATGATAGCGGCAAGAGGGGAAATGGGAATTGGTGTAATGGTGGAGCTGTGTCAAGGTTTTTTGGATGGAAGAGGAATGCCGGATGAGTTGGCACTAAGTGTCATGGTGCCGATATTCAAGAGGAAAGAGGATGCAATGCGTTGTGAAGCATATAGGGGAGTGAAGTTGCTTGAACATGAACATGCAATGAGAATTGTAGAAAAGGTGCTCGAGAAGAGATTGTGAATGAGATACAATTTGGTTTTATGCCAGTCAGAGGTACGATAAGAAGCAGTGTTTATTTTGGGAGAAAGAGAAAAGATTGTATATATAATCTTTTTAGACTTAGAAACGGTATTTGCTTGGTTTCCTAGAAAGTTAGTAGAGTGGGCACTCAGGAAGAGAGGTGAGAGGTAATGGTGAGAGCAGTGATGAGTCTTCACTACTTCACTAGTTTCGTATGGTTCTGGTTCTGATTCTGTTCCGATTGAGAAGTTGCAGTTCTCATTGGCATCAAATAGTTGTACTAATGGTATTGACATGGCTCTTTGTATATCACTATTTCCAAGACCGGTTTCGAATCATTAGTAGATTCTCTTCATTTGGATTTGCTTTATAGCTTGTGATTTCTACTGGTTGAGTTTGAGCGACAGATTGTTTAGGTTTTTACTGTACCTAGAAGTTTACAAGTCATTACTGATCCCGTTTACTGTTTACAAATATCTACATCGGTTCCAATTTGAAAAATGAGTTAAATATGGAAATGAGATTTCTGATTACATCATACACTCAACCAAATAATAAATGGAGTTTTTAAAAAGCATTATGTTGGAGAATTTGCTGCAGCAACGTTTGAAACTTGGTAGACTAATAGTTGTACATGCAACGTACGTACAGCTATAAAAGTTTCTGTTTCCAACCAACTCTTTACCGGTCCCCTCTTGCTTGATTTCAATATTTTAGCAATTTTAAGCTTGGAAAACATTAAAGAAAGGCCATGAACTCAGCCTACTGTATTTAGATACATACTGGATCGTGCAGATGAAACAATTAGCAAACATCAATGTAGCATGCCAGAAAAGATCTGAAAAGCCCTTAATATCGTGAAGGTCTGGAACCCAGTATGTTGCTATGGTAACAAAATTTGTTAAGTTCATACTGCAGAGCACTTCTGAAGGAAACTTACAATGAAAACTCAAATATTATTGTTACAGATTGACTGAGATATTTTTGTTTATCATAGTTGATCAAAATTCGGTCGAGTATATGATGTCATAACTAGCCTAATTTTCTTATTTTAAGAACCTGAATATTTCTGAAACGAAAAGAAATATTTGAAAGCAGTAAGCAGCGTTTTTACTTTTCTATAAACTTCTACTCTATGTTTTAAAATGGCGTAGATTTTCGTCATAGTAGCACTTTAATTGGTGTAGTAAGGACCTACACTATAAATGAACGAAAAAACTGTTTACAACAACAAAAAAAACAACAAATAGTTGGTTGTGCATATTTGTTTAAAAATACATGTCAGTTTTCAACCAAAAGCTTATCGAAAACCGGAAGCTTTGTCGTTACTAAGTTTGTTTTGTGAACTTTTAAATATTTTCTATGATTAATCCTACATATTAAACACTTAAGAGGAAAGGACAACCACGAGATTATTTCATCGACAACAACATATGTAATCGTTCGCAATTTTTGCTAAAAACGTTTTCTTTGTTTCGTTTCACAAACTTGCTGGAAAGCAAGCTGTTTTTTTTTTTACACACAAATATGGCAAACTGACCTTTCAGGAAGCCGCTACAAAACAGTACTATACGATCTATATAATAAAGCCTGCCACTTTGGTCAACATCAAGTCACACTGGCCATAAGTAGCGCGAACCTTGTAACTGAGCCACCCTGGGCTAATGCTGAGCCACTTATGCTGATACGGAACCACTTTGGCTACTTTTAAGCCACACTGGCCATAAACTCGCCACTCTAGGCTGCAACTAGGCCACCTTTGGCTAATACTGAGCTACTCTAGGCAAATACGTTGCCACTTTGGTCACTTTTGAGCCACACTGGCCGTAAATTCAGCCACTCTAGGCTGCAACTAAGCCACCCTAGGCTATATACTCTGTCACACTGGACCGTCAAAATGTCATATCGGCCACTGGAAATTGCCTCTCTGGCAAACACTACTTATGATAGTGACATACTCTACAACTCCAGAGTAGAGCTGAGCAATATGTCGAAACTGCGGGGTGAAGACTCAAAAATTAAGCTAAAACTAAGGTATTAACAAACCTGCAATCAACACGTAAAGCCAGCATATCAAATGAAGGGCATGCTGAAAACAGGGGAGGTTTCCTGCGATAAAATTGTAGCTGTCCAGGACCAGGAACGAGTAAATCATGCCTCTTTGGAAGCACTGTGAAGCTTTTAACAAAAGGAGCAAAAGTCCCGCTAGATGAATGCAACAAGGGCCAAAAATAGGCTGTAGGCCAACAAGGCACTATTAGCGTCCCCACCGCCTTACACTGCTTCATGTGACTGATGGCATCGGGAATGAGGTGCACAGGCGGACATAACCAATTATTTTCCCCAGCCCAATTTAAATAAAGAGCGTCAACTGCCTCTGATCCCGGGGAACTGAATCT
>JAOBRB020529535.1:0-18865 GCA_027575285.2 Zoanthus pulchellus | reverse complement strand
TTGTTCTTATATAACAAGACGCTCTAGAAGCGTTCACTGGACTACCTTTTGTTCCAGGTCCCTCTTCTCCTCACAACACAGCACTACCCGTAAATCTGTAATTTAAAAACACTGTACAAATTTAGATATTTAATATGTGGGTACAATAAAGCTCTCCAACCCTATAGTTTGTTCTTATATAATAAGACGCTCTAGAAGCGTTCACTGGGATACCCTATGTTCCAGGTCCCTCTTCCCCTCACAACACAGCACTATAGGTTGTTCTTATATAACAAGACGCTCTAGAAGCGTTCACTGGACTACCTTATGTTCCAGGTCCCTCTTTCCAGGTCCAACATCAACACAGCATTATAGTTTGTTCTTATATAACAAGACGCTCTAGAAGCGTTCACTGGACTACCTTTTGTTCAAGGTCCCTCTTCCCCTGACAACACAGCTGGTGCTGCAAGTAACTGTGGGATACACATTTTGATTGATTAAAAAACAAACACTAACGGCCGACAAAAACACGCAAACCGAAAATATAACTACACTTACCACAGGTAGCCCACAAAAAATGTATGTAATCTGTTTTTAAAACTTAAATTGCGTTTTAAATATAACTTACGGGATTTTTCATTATCAGTAACCGTAGATATAGTAGAAGTAGTTGTTTCACCGCTAGACTCGGTCACTTCCTGCCTGTTATTAAGACTGCTAATAAACCCATCAACAGCTGCATGATCGACAGCAGCGTATACCCCCCCTGGTGGCATGATCTCATACTCTCCAGTTGATACAATCCTTGGTTTGCTCTTCATGCACTCTACCATCTCACTTACAAGTGACATATCTAGTCCTGTGTACTCGTAACTTGTTTCTGTTCCCATGGTAACTGGGGAATGCTCACTTGAGGTCGTCCTGTGTTGCATGTCGGGACTGCTATCATATGCGAACTTTGATTGTCCTACCAATGGGGAAGATTTGGTTAGAACTCGTTCACATACCTCAAAAGAAACTAATTGATATTCAAACCACTTGATCATTCAGATAACCATTCCATGAAACCGGAGAAGTTGGGGTAAATATTGGGCTAGAAATAATTTGTCCAACATCAACGCAACGAAAATGAATAAGACAATTATTAAACTCAATTTTGTTGCATATGATGTGATTATAGCCAGTTCGATGTTTCACACCTTGTGTGATATTGTCAATAATTCAGTTTGGTATTTCTAGTTGCTGATGAATAATGACTGCAGATTCACTCTACACAATCTTAGCATCGTATTGTCGTTAAATATTCAAAAATACTTGCGAGAGAGCGGCTTCAGCAATACGCACAGTTGTTACACATTCCAGATATACGAATAAACTATGTATTCTAAACATGTTTCGATATTGTCATGTCATTTTCAGTAAAAAGTAAAAATCCGTTACAAATCTCGAATATAAACCCTAAAATGATTGACAGTTACATACTTAAAATTATAACAGCAAAAATAACCCTCCTCCAAACTGTTTAAAGATTATAGATTCCGATAACATAACACGTTATTTGCACTAGATAAAGGATGACTTAAGTTCACGTTTTCCTCTAGTGATGTGAAAACCTTCCTTTATTTTAAGTTTTCTATATAAAACTTAAAATAAACAAAGGCTTTCACATCACTAGAGGAAAACCTGAACTTAAGTCATCCTTTATCTAGTGCAATTAACGTGTTATATTTCAATCTCAAACTCATTAATAATTCGTCAACTTTAAACAAAAAAAATCACAAGCGTAACCGTGGTTTGAAATCGTTTCTTAATATGCATAGATTTTGGCAATTTTATTTCTTTGTTTTCTCGAGAGTTAATCATTTATTTGAGAAGTAATATCAAACACTCGAAAAATATACGTTTCATGTAATGGATCAAACACGAGGAGTGTTTCCTCCGATTTGGAACTCGAAGTTGGATAAAAAACTCGCCTTTGCCTCGTTTTTTTTTCAACCAACTTCTCCGTGTTTCAAATGGGAGGAAACACTCCTTCTCGTATTTGATCCATTACATGAAACGTATATTTTTCTTTAGTTGTGATCTTACTTTCAGCATTGTATAAACTTAATCTTAATTTCACTTCAAACATTCCAATTATAATTTTAAGTATGTGGCTATCAATAATTTTAGTCGGGTTTTTATATTCGAAATTTGTAACGGTTTTTTCACTTTCTACTGAGGATTACATTGTGACAATTTCGAAACATATTTAGAATAAAAAGTGTATTCGTATATCTGAAATGTGTAATTTCTTTGGTGCTTCTACGCTCATGCATACAGTTGTACTGTAAATAGTGTAAAACTATATTGGCATTTAGGAACATTTAACTTCATATTGAGCACAAAACTATACAAAGTGAATCTGGTGTCTTTGTAGTCAACGGTAAATGGAAATTCGAAAATAGTCCTTTACATGTTGTTTGTACTGTCTTCAATAACTTTTTAGATGCTCCTAACAGGCCTCCTTTAATACCACGGTCATGATTATCCTAAACATGAATACAAACAATTCACAAACTACTACACATACCTCCTCCCGTGACAATTTCAGAAACATTATTTACAGACGAAGATCTTCCATCGGGAGACGATCTAGTTCGAATGTCTTCATACACAGATCGTGGTCTGGGTGCTTCTGGGACCGCGGGTAACGTTCTATCCGTTGTTCGCTTGACTTCAATGGGTTCAACTGTTGTTGGTGGTGGAGGGGGAGCAGGCCGCCGGGAGCCATCTGGTGATGAGGGGTCTACTTTGGGGACTGAAATCGATGGTGGTGGACCAGCTGGTGGTGGAAGGCGTCGGGACCTTGTAGCCAATCTTGTTTTACCGGAATTTGAGTATCTTCTACCAGCTGTTAGGAGAACAAAACACTTTAACACTTTGTTTAGTTGTTACCTTGTCATTGAAAAAAATTACGACTCACGGTTACAGATATTAATGCTGCTCTTTAAGCATTTCAGATATCCAATGTATGCATTTAACGAAGCGGCTGACAGAGGCACAGTTAACTTACAGCTGCAATGGTCGTTATGTCAGAGCACTAACAAAAGCTACAAGACTGACTGTTGCTCATTGATCTTGAAACACTTAAGACTTACTTGCCCTTTGTTTAGCTTCCTTTTAATCATTATACTTCAAAGCTTTATTAGTAGGACAAGTTTGCAAAAGCATTATTTAGATCTATAATTATACATTTCACCGACACCTTATCAATTAAATCTATTTTCCTCCTTGATACCATGGTACAACTACAAGTTCTGTAAACACGCACTTTCGATTTTAAAATCTATAAGCTATTATAACTTGACAAACAAATATTTAACGTTTTAAAACTTCAAAGCACGAAGAGCTGCGACGTTTAGACATTTATTTTTGAGGGCTTGTACATTACACAAATTGCTTCACTGACTGATTTTACAGTCTACTATTTACAGCTTTAATAAAGTTTACTAAAACAGGACAGTAATTAACCATACACTCTGCTTAAAGCAATTACACAAGCCAGCAAAGTGGACATTTTCAATGTTTATGTTTATTCTTTGCCTTTAACCCATCGTTTAAAATCATTGCAAGTAAACGGCAAAATCTTAAAATCACCATTTTCATGTCCATCATCCAGAACTGCTTCTTTATCTTTCTCAGCTGTTTTGCTTTTAACAGCTATAGCCTTCTGCTTGTGTGCGTCAGCAGTAGATGTCTTATCAGACGCTGACTCCAGTAGTTCCATTTCCTTCAGGCAACCTTTTAGTTCGACGCCGTGGTTATCATCAAAAGACGATGACTTAGCCGACTTGAAAGCAAGTGAAGACGGCCGCAAAGGAATTTTGTCTTTATTGGCATCTTCCTCTGAAAGGGATTTTTTGAAGATAACATCTGTTTTCTTTGGAAGGATACCAGTTTTTCCGTTATCGAGGTCTGACCGTTTCTGATCCTTAATTCCACTCGGTCTAACTGGACTGTCTGTTTCAATTGATATACATGTTGGGGAGTCACATCTGATGCTTTCTTCTTGGTTTTTGTTGGAAATATGAGATGTCTGAAGTCTGTTGTTTGTCACACTGACGTCTATCTGGTTTTTCGCTTCATTTACTCCTTTCATACCGTCGGTGGAAATTGGGATTTCAACAGCCACTGCATGAAGCTTTGTCGACAAACTTGCAGAATCAACAGAAAGTGAAGCTCTTTTCAGATGAACTTTACTTGCTGTATCTTTCGACGAATACGACGGAAAGTGCGAGAAATCTCCAACTGTAATTGGTCTTGATTTGCAGGAAGCACCAGACGTTGCAGAAGGGACCTCTGTGTTTCTTACAGATCTAGAAGACTCAACATCATCATCAATAGTCTGAGATTCCTTTACATCAATTGGTAACGAATTTAATTGACTAGATACTTTGGAACTTTTAGTAGAGTTACCTACAGGTTTTGAAATGTCTGCTCCTGAATAAGGTCTCAATGGTTTAGAATAATTTGGTTTCAGTACAACTGTCTTGTTAGGTGTTGTACTTTGGAATCTTTCACTCTCTTCACTATAACTGGGATCTATCATATCTCCAAGAGAATTTGATCTTCTAACACTGCTGGAATTTTCATCAAGTAAAGAGGATGTGACAAGGGGCTTTTTCAAATTTACGTGTTCTGAACTTGTGGCTGATTTCCTACCGTATGAATTTGCCCTTTTCCGATGCTGGTGATCTGCAGGTTCTTCTTGAACCGGAGATATTGCGTTATAACGAGAACGACTTTTCAATTCTTGATCTTCATCGCCTTCACACAGGAACTCTAGTGTACTCGTTTGGGGTCCGGGAGAGATTTTTCGTGTTTTTGATTGATCATCCATTTCTCCTTTATTTTGATCATGATCTGAAATTGTTTCTGTGGCATCAGCAGCTGACTGTGATCTTCTCAAAGGTTTCTCTGCTTGAACTGACCGAGGCTTCATTGACAGTGAGGCAAGTCGTGAGAACAGCTTTGCAGATCGACTTTGTTTCTCCATTTTTTTCTTGCCTGATGAGGAGCTAGATGCTTTTTCATCCGAACTACTTTCCTGGTTATCTAAACGAGTAGTATCACTTTCTTTTTTACCAGAATGCGGCAAGGAATCAAGTTTCGCAATTGGAAGCTCTGCTTCTTTAGAACTGTTTATTTTTGCAGATAAAACAGGAGAATTTGCTTTCCCAATTGCCTGATTCAGTTCCTTTGCTATTGCAGCCTTGTCCGAGGTGAAGAAAGAACTAGCCTTGCTTGAATCAGCTAAAGCCGAGGTAACTTTCTGCTTATCAGGTAAAAGTGAATTACTTATTTTTCTATAGGAGGACCGAATGGAAAACTTCGTTTTATCAAAGGATAACATTGCTTTCTTGTTTGAAGGAGGCGAACTGCTTGGCTTAAATTCCAAATCAACTGTAGCCGTTTTCTCCTCGGTTGGAGCATTGCACGAAGTGTTTTCCATTGTGTTAACATCATCCTTCTCGATCTCAGGTAGCTCAAGTTTTCTTACCTCTGAAGGAAGGGAATGACCCTTTTGCTGAGACACATCTGGAGATGGCGTTTTGCTTCTGTCAGAACTACTACTTCTTCGTCTATTTAGAGACGAGGTACTGGAACTCTTTAAATCAGTTGAAGTGCTTTCCTTGTTAGCTGAAGACGATATTGCATTTTCATTTGAAGGCAAACTTTTATTTGCTTTTTCTTCCGATAGGGAGGTAATTTTATTTTTATCTGTTGGATCTGAATTTCTTCCTTTATTTGCTGAAGGTGAGATTCTTCTGCTGCTGATATAAGTCTTCTTTTCTATGGAGGTATTACTTTCTTTCTTGTCAATGGAGGTATTACTTCCTTTCTTGTCAATGGAAGTAGTACCTCCTTTCTTATCTATGGAGGTAGTATGTCCTTTCTTGTCTGCCGATGTAGTTTTTCCATTCCTGTCTATGGAGGTAGTAATTCCTTTCTTGTCAATGGAGGTAGTACTTCCTTTCTTGTCAATGGAGGTAGTACTTCTTTTCTTGTCTATGGAATTACTAACTCCTTTTTTATCTATGGAGGTAGTACTTCCTTTCTTGTCAGCGGATGTAGATTTTCCATTCCGACCTATGGAGGTAGGACTTCCTTTCTTATCTATGGAGGTAGTACTTCCTTTCTTGTCTATGGAGGTAGTACTTCCTTTCTTGTATATGGAGGTAGTATTTCCTTTCTTGTCTATGGAGGTAGTACTTCCTTTTATGTCTTTAGAAGTAGTTCTTACTTGCCTGTCTATAGAAGTAGTATATGTTTTCTTGTCTCTAGAGGTAGTACTTCCATTCTTGCCATTGTCTAAGGTGGTAGTAGTCCCTTTCTTATCTAAAGAGGAAAAACTTCCTTTCTTCTCTGAAGCTTTTGATGATGGTGGTGACAATTTTGTTTTTCTTTCAGTGGCAGAAACAGAAGAAGACGTTTTCATGCTTGATACCAGAGCCCCGTTTTGTTTCCTCCCTCTCGAGTGAGACGCACTTGCAATGTTGGAAGAAGCTGACCTTTTGTAACTGCTTTCTGATTGCACTGCAGACGCAACGGTCACTCGGTTTCCTTTAAAGAAAGCATCCACAATTGTACAATGTGTACTTGTTAGCATTAATAGATAGACAAGATTCTTTGATAAGCTCACGATAATATATAACAACCTAATGTGTTTAGTTATCAGGAAAAAGAGTTTAAATTTGATCTATTAGTTATAATTTTTAAAACAATAAGGTTTATATTTTTAATTGACACAGAATATCGATTTTATAATTGATTTATTGGAGTAGATAATATTTTTTAAGCTCTTTTAAGGTTCGTCAGCTTCTTGCAGGCTGATATCAAAATGACTACTTGCTGCTGGCAAGAGTGACACTGAGTCAAAGGCCAACTGCCAGGGTTTGTATTGCATGACCAATCTCGGAGTCATATTCAATATGCTTTGTAAATAGCCAACTAGTTTGCCTCCTATAACTTGGGATTTTTAATTGTATTGTGTCTGTGTTAAACTCGTAGATATAAACTTTACAGCTACTACTACCCGAACAAAAAATAGGGTGTTAATTATTATTATTATTATTATTATTATTATTATTATTATTATTATTATTATTATTATTATTATTATTATTATTATTATAACTACTACTACTATTACTACTACTATTGGAAATTGTTTTTGTCAAATCATTGTTGTAACCAGTGTTACTTGTTATAGGGAGCTTGCCTTTGTTTAGGTTGCAAGTTGATAAATAGTTATGTCAATTCTGTCACAAGGCTCTCAACTAACAGTATTTCTGTCAAATTTATTTCCTTATAACTGTTTCTGTATAAACAGTGTTGCAGCATACAGGGTTGTCAATAAGATTTATTGTTGGTGGAGATATACTGAAAGCAGATGGCACCTTTATTTTTTCTTTACGCATTTTAGTAAAGACTGTTTATTTACGGCTCAAATATGCCAATATTTTGGCACTGAAAACATTCGAGTAGCAATTCTACAAGTCGCTGGTTCTTATTGACAACCCTGAGCATACCATTTAATTTGTTTTCAGATTTTTCTTATCATTACTTGAAATTAAATCACTAAAATACAATTTACTTTGACGAAAAAAGTATTGCACAAATTGGAAATGACAAAGCTACTGTATGTTAAGCTAAAGCCTTTACGAGCCCAATGGCTGGTAGTAACCCATAGGGCAAACGCTTATCTCCGGTTTCTGTAGTGTTAAACGGATGAGAGTCTTTGACTCCCCCTGCTGGACAGAACACCGATCAATTGCATTAACCTACCCAGGAAGGATGGAATGCTGAGGAGGCTTAACCTGAAACAAAAACTGTACAAACATTTGAAGGAAAAGCTAGTAACAGTAGCTGAAGTCAAACTGGGGACCTTAAGGTTGAAAAGCTGAGAGCTAATACAATCTACCATGTAGTGAAATATAAATTCTCCCAGATTGCTATTTTTTACTATAATTAGTGAGCTAATACAATCTACCATGTAGTGAAATATAAATTCTCCCAGATTGCTGTTTTTTACTATAATTAGTATGAGTATGCTCTCCTTACAACAGGAGACCTTACATTTTGAAATTTCACAGGGAAGCATACCACATGACCAGGCCTTCCTTGATATTCAATCGCACTTTTTACCCTTATTTCTACAAGCTTTCCATACCTACTCAAAAGCAAATGCCCTTCTACTTCACAACTTAATGAATACCCTCAAAATGAGATTACCTTTTTATCACATATACTGTAAGTTTGGAATGATAACCAAGTTTTCATCCATTCAATGTATTAGTAGATACATTTGCTATATTTTGGGTTGTCTCTAGTAAAATTCCTCAACAACTGTTGGGACTTCAAGTGGATTAATACATGTAAAATAGTAGAATAAGGCTTTTGGCAGAGCAAGAATGCTGTAAATATTGTATGGTACCTGATGGTTTTGATGAAGGGAGAGCAGCTGACCTCTCCACAGTGTCGACAACCTCATACAACCCTTTACAATCAGGAACAGGTGCTTCAAAAGTTGCAGGTAAGGAAATCCGTGGTGATGACAGCGGTGAATTCCTGGGTGAAGACGTTGTACCCAATGATGGTGCAGATATTTTTCTTCTATCATTTCTAATTTCTTCTCTTGATTGCTTTAAACTTAACTTTTGTGCATTGGCTAATGCCATTATTTCTGGTGGTTTATGAGGTCTAGGTGGCTTTTTTTCCAAGTCTCGTTCTAAGTTTTCAAGATCACCAGGAGGATCTGGCAAAGGTTTTCTTGGTGGTAAAGGTTTTGTTCTCAAACTGCTTACCTCCTTTGTTGTTCCATTAACATTTCTAGCATTTGCATCAGAGGGAGTTGATATTGACTCTGTGTTTCTATTTATTCCATTTGTTTCAATTTTTTTAGTAACACTATCATCATCTTCTGTGATCTGGTGTAATACTCTATTCTTCAAGCCAGTATTTGAGTGTAACTCAATAACATTATTGTTTCTATTGCAATTAAGTCGGGCAGGTTTTTGGGTAGCTTTTCTGGTAGAATTGGTCAATGAAGAGGGTGTAGATTGGGGTTTGGGCGGCAGTGATGGCTTTGATGCACTCACACCTTTATTTCTGTTGGTATTATTACCTAATGTGTTCACTTGTGTCTGAGGTCGAGGTAGTGGGTTTGGTTTGGGATTTGGTACTGGTAAGGTGCTGGACCGCTTGGATCCAGTCCCTTCTTCATCCATTCGGCCTGCAGAACAGTTCCAGAAAGACTATTAATCAATAATGACACAACAAACCATCTGCATGATGATACATTTAACAAAAATTACTACAGTGCTTCACTGTAGTTGTGGCATGTTATATACAATTACAAATAGCCAACTAAGAAGTCTTTCAAAACATGTATCGACAAGCAAAAATAGTCGTGTTAACTGTAAGTCACTTGATCTAAACTTAGGAATGTGATTCAAATAATTTAAAACAAAAGATAAAGAAATATAAATAAACCAAAGGTTATTGCTCAAATTATTCCACACATAATAGTTCTAAACAATATATTAAAAAGTAAAAGTATCATTAAGATGAGAAATGAACATAAATATTTTAATATATATTTCTTAAATGATATTGCTATGATAGAATATGTTTACTTAGTAAAATTTTTATTATTATAATAGATATATATTAAAATAAATATACTTTTACTAATATAAACATACCTTTTAAATCCTTAATCTTAGTTATCAAACTGTCTTTTTAATCACAAGGTAAATAGCATAAGTTGAATGCATGCAGAATTTCGACAACTAACAAAATAATTAAATAGAATGTATTTATTTAATGCCTTTTTTTTGAAACCTTTCCAAAACAAACATTCCGTAAGTTGAAGCAAGGATAGTAAAGAAATAATACTGGCTTAAAACTTTTGATGGTAAACCTACAAGATCTAAAGAACACTTTAAATAAATTTTTTGCAATTATAACACTTTTAACCTCAAACCAGAGAAGCAGATGTTACAATTTCATAATTTCGCTCGAGGATTTTGAAGTGTATATAAATGGCAATTTCGATTTCAAAATTTCTTGGCGAAACATTTCGGAAAGTTTAGATAAAACCATTCCAACGTCAAACTTATCAGGTTTGCTTTCAATTTACTTAGCTTGGGTCCCTTAGCTTGAGCCATCGATGAAACGAAATCAATCAAAAACAAACCAAATTCAAAGCGAAACACAAAGGAAATAGGAGAAAGAATGACTATTAAAACAAGTATAAAGAGATAATGGCAGGCAACGCCACAAGATTTATCGTCAAACTTAAACTATCGTGACTTTCAAGAACATGTTTATATTAAAACAGTTATCAAAGTGCAACACAAAGATTATGGTCGCATAATTGTTTAAAGTTATAAACAATGATGACGAAAAGTGCAACACGAAAACTCGAAGTCTTACATGAACGCGAAGATCTAAAGATCGAGAACTTTAATAAAGAAACCCGTTAAGTTCTCCAATATTTAACAAGAACGTAAATGGAATTCAAAGTAAGAGTTAAAGCAGTCTATTACTTTAAAATGGATCAGTTCAATTGTGGTCGCAAGTATTGGTTCTGGCGAAACACATCATTCGTAAATGCGGCTCTACCAAAATACAAATTGCATTTATTCATTTTTATCGCCGCGCCTCCATCAAAAAATCTCCTATTTCAAACAACTAAACCATAAAAATCTGCTCTGTATTCCTAAGATCCAATGATTCGATAACGCAAACATAAAATGAAGCTGGTTACACGAGGAAATATTGAAATCTTAAATATAAACTGTATATCCGCTAAAAATTCAATGAAAAAGGTTGAGAGGTGACACGATCGTTCATACCGACACTTACCCAATTCCCCCACCAAATCTGAATTATGAGACCTTGAAAACGCTTCAGTAGTTTGCAACGTTTGTTACTTTCCTTGCCAATCAGTTCTTTCTAGATCATTTCTTTAAAGCTTGAAAACGCCTAACATTTAGTTCCTTTTTTATCACATGAAACAACTTCTTGCTGTCTACGCTTTAGTTTAACCCAGGAGGCAAACACACTTATCTGGTGGACTGGTGCTGACTAGGTCACGGTTGAGTGATCACTTACCTTCTATTTTACTCCAGTGTGTGATTAAATCCCGAACACTATTTCGTCCTCTCATATTTCCTGACGAAATTCTGTCTTTACCTGGGACGTCAAACATACATTGCGGGACTAAGTGAGCTTTCGTTTTTTCGATAAGCGAATACAGGCGGAAACAAAAGAAATATTTGCCTCTGCACTGCCAGGCGGTGTACATGTGACGTGTTCCACTTTAGCAGTGCTGTTGACTTCCTGTTCCTAGCCATATTTGGCAGCAGTGAAAGTGGTTCTTACAAACCATAACACTTTTATAGCTGCGACCGGAAAAAACGCCGAAAACTTATTATATATTATAAGCATACACTAACACTAAAAAGCACTTGCACTTGCTGTCCAAAGTGAAAAATAAACAACGGTTTTATCACCAGAAACCGAAAAAATTGAATTTGAAACTGAATATCAAAATTGAAAGCGTATAAAATGTTATTGTTTGAGCGAAAATTGACTCATACTCGTGGACATCAGACTCAAAAGCTTAAGTTCAATGTTATACCAGAAGTTTCCATTCTTTTAAAAGCCAAAGGTTCAAAGCTTCACCACACTCCCTGTAAAAGTCCTATGAAAGCCACCAGTGTAATGTCGGTCAAAAATTTTCAAATAGAAATTGTTATAGGTTAGGCTTCATGTGCTTTCGAAGTCTGACAAAAATGAATTCACGATCTTATCAGCATCACTTGAAATTAAAAAGTAAGTAGATCTTGAGATGCAAATTGTATTATTATGAAAGTCGCAGATGCTCTGCATATGTCAAAATGACAGAAGTCTGCTTTGTGTCTTGCAGTCTGATCGTCTTCGAATCAATTTCCGTTTTAAATATTTTTGGTGCGACAAGAAATCCGGAGATTATTGATATTTTTATTTTGCATTATACATACAGATGTTGTTTATTTATTTTTCTAATGTATGGGAAATATGGGAAAGCATTGTAATGCAGTAGGATTTTTTTTTCATTTTTTCAAATGAAGCGAATGTCATTTGTTCGTCATTGTACGTACAGATTAATTTTTTTTTTGCAGTTAAATTAGCAAAGATTTTTACAATATAAAATTATTTTATGATGTTAATTTTTGTCATTCAACAATTATTAATTGATTAATCAGTTATAACATTACTCAGTAACTAAGCTAAACGTGGACAAAGCGTTTTACACCTGCTGTTAGCAACTAACAAATCATTGATATGGATGACATGTTTATGACAAAGGAAAATTTATTACGTTTCTGAAGTGTGCTATTTGAAAAAATGTCATATTATCGCAATCTCCGTGAATGTCATATCACAGTCTCCCGTGGCCGTTGTGAAAAATGTTATATCACAGTTTTGTCGGATATCTAACTCCGGTTTGTTACCGTTTTAATACTTGATTTTTGTAACAAACGTCATCATAAAAAATGTTGCTCTAGGATTGTTTTTTATTTTATTTTACTCTACAAATACGTAAAGAAAAAACAAACAAATGCAGATTGCATGACGAAATAGTCGACTAAACGAGCGATCCAGCACAGTCCCTGACGAGATGTAACATAAGATCATACATTACATCATTACATGTAATATGGAGAAGTCTTTTCATGAACGAAGTACAGAGAAGTTGTATTCGCGTGAAACGATCTTGATCAATTCCATTAGGTGGCTTAACAAAGATTAAGTCGCTTGGTCCTAAATTTGAATTTAAGCTCTTAACAAAGCTGAAATGTTTCACCTTAAGTTAGTGCTAGTAAAATCTCTTATTTTTGACCACAGCCCAGGGTTTATCGACTTTTGATTGACAGGTTCATTCAAACGATAATGCATATCAACATTACTGGAAAATACATCTTTGTATAAATAGCTACAACAATTTGATAACTTTCATTCAAAAAAAAACCCTAGTTATTCCGCAGTTTTACTTGCCGGCAGGAGAGAAAATAACTTTTTATACCTTTAATTACTTGTTGATGTTGCATTATTTTACTTTTTTGATTTTCAACATTGTGCGAACGTTTTTCACCCTTTTAGCCTCTTGAATGTAGTAAAGAAGTTCCTAAGTTCTTTGCACTTTTGAGTCCCCATTTTCTTAAAGAAGCTAAGGTTTTACTGACAAAAGAGTATATATGTATCAAACTAATTAAATATGTATTACGTGCAAAGAGGAAACTGTCGAAGGAAAGGTGAATCTTTTATTCGTGTCAATTTTTCAGTACATGTATATCATCGTCGTACTTGGATAAGTAGATGCAATATGTTGTAAGTATTATGATAATAATTGCGTTCGACGAAGGAGAACGCAACCTAATCAGGTGTGTTTTCGGGATGTCCCGCGGGATTCGGAAATGATATCCGATCCGTTTTGAGCTTTTGGCCGCCATCTTGGGACGACACATTCGGCCTCGATTTCATGTGGCTGCGTGTGGTTACTTTATACAGACATGGTCGTTAGGCACAATGGCCCCTCGGCCGAACAACTGGGATTTAAGTTTTAAAATGCACTTTGTGGTCTGACCACCTACTACAGACATGGTCAGAAAGTCACATTTTCTACTTTTTCGTATACGTCTTAGGCATAGTCATCATGCTTCTCGACCCTTTTGTGGCTCGGTTAGCCTGTGGTATAGTAGCGTTCTACCACAGGCTACCCGAGCCACAAAAGAAGCCGAAAGAAGTTCCAGGAATAGACTAAATCTACCGCGAAACGCATTTCACTAATCTATGATTATTGCTAGTTATACTTTTTATAGTCGGTGTTCAATGTAGGTTTATCATCTTCGTTGGACACAATGGCCCAGCCGACTGTCAGCCACTTATGCTTGCTCTCTAGAGGTTTATTTGAATCTCAAATTATTTGAACAAATTAACTTCTGAACGGGGACCGATTGTGTTTTTTGCTAGCTGACACTATAAGATTTGGCTTAAGTTAAGATCCCGTTAGTTTGCAATGAGTATCAAGAGTTGAAAGTACAATTGAAAACTTGACGAAAACGCGGTAAACAATACTGATTATATAGTTTCAAGGCATTTGAGTTTGACATTGCATTTAAACAGCATAAAAACACAACCAGCAGTGTCTGATAATGCGAGGCAACCATACTTGATGAATTCATTTAAGGTATAACGAGGGATATCGGAAACTTTAGGGACCATTCATTTTTTATGGGGAGGGGAGGGGGCGGTGCTTTTTGAATGACTGCTGAAAAAGTTTTCACCCATCCCTAATTTTCTTGTAAATTTTTGAGTGACTGCGTCCACCCCCCAACCCCCCTCCCCCAAAGCAAAAATTTTAAAATAATGATAAGTTCAGTGCTGTGATAACACTAATGACTGAGAAAAAGACAGCATATATACTAAAGATGGTCAGTTTTACTAGTCCGTGGGCATACTCCCCTGGAAAATTTTTGAAATTCTCAATTGTTGATAATGCACCAAATTTATAAAATCAGAACAAATATTCCAGATGTACAAGACAATTTTAAATATGAATCATGTAGATCTCAATGGCAGCAACTAAAATTCTTAGCCAAATTTAGATATCATAAGCCAAGTCGAGGTGGTTTTGTCACTCAGGGCCCAGCTGTTCAAAAGCCAGGTAAGCACTTACCCAGGGTTAAATTTTTAACCAACGATCTTGTTTCTAATCTTACAAAGAGAGATTTTAGCTGTAATTTTGGGATTGAGACGACTTTTTCTAGAAAAATCCGAACAGTCTTCATAAATATCCGTTTACCTTTTTTTTAAAGAAGAAATTTCTGTTTGAACTTTTGCTTAACCACGGTTAAACTTAACCAGCCTTTGAACAACTGGGCCCAGATCTGCTGCATATCTCGTAGGCTTGTAAAAGAAATTTTTATTCTCAGCTTAGATTACAATTGAAACTGCTTTATGTAAACTGGCAAAAACCTTACCACATAACTGAGGAATATCATCATACTTTTATGAATGTTAAACCGTACTGGAGAAGACATACTATAAACAAAATTTTAAACAAACAACTGTTATCGTTTCCAAAAGACCCACAGAAACAAGGGGACACTTGTGGCCCAATTTACCGGATCACATGCCAAGGGGTGGACTGTGGCAGTTTGTATGTGGGAGAGACCGAGTGGACTTTGAAATCGAGGTTCGCGGAGCACCTTAGACCAAGCAGTGCTTCGTCTGAGGTCTCACAGCACATACACAGAGACTACCCTGGACATAAGGTTGAAGTGGAGGTGTTAGACCATGAATATCGTTAGATAGAGCGGGGTATCAAAGAGGCCATCTATATTCGGGTTCATAAACCGGATTTGAACCGGGACACTGGAAGATACTTGCTCTCCCACATCTGGGACAATCTGTTGCGGTCACATGTTCCTAATTCACGTGACCGTTAACAATATGTCGGTTCAGTATTCTTGTTTTTTATTATAGGTGAATAAGCCTCCGAAAAGGAGTCGAAAGCTTGTATGCTTTAATTTATACAGTACTGAGTAATTGTTTAAAATTTTGTTTATAATATCATCATAGTTAATGTTATTTCTAATTGTCAAATAAAAAAATTTAAGCTATGGCAGTGTTCACATTACCTGCTTAACAGGCACATATGTCTCTGACAGTACAGGCTTATAAAGTTTACCCCTCCATAGTTGTCTAGGTGGTTTTAGTCGCTTTTGAAGCAGAGTTAGAGATTTTGTCAAAATTGCAAAATGGTTTTTGTTCGGCCACACTCATCTTTTGGAATGGCCGCTCTTCTTCACTTATATATTTTGAGATGACCCTCTCTTTTAGCTCGAGATTGTTTGGATCGTAACCCCCTCCCCCCCATCCTCTCCAGAAACCACCGGCCTTCCCTAACCATAAAAAAGTAGGTACGCAAAGCGTACATGTGTCTACTGCCTTAATTTGATCCATATTGCTTTTATGTGGGAGAAAGAAAACACGTACGTACTAGACCTTGTTGAAAGCACACTCTCACGCATGTGAGTCCTTCGTGCGATTTTACTTGTGATTGGTCAATATTAAACGCCTGACCGACTCTCCTCGGCATCACAGATCACTTATTGATCAGCGATTGCATATCGACAAGATAACAAAGTTTTTTTTCCGTCTTAGTTTCTACCTGCGTATGCGCAGTAGACACAATGAATGGTCCCACAGGAGACTGCGTTCGATGTAGGTAGCAGTTGTGAAGGATAGATGGTTCGTGCGATGCCAACTCAAGTAGGCCTTACAGAGACTCGGCTAAAAGATGGAAACTTCACAAAGACAGATTAGATCTCAACAAACGCTTGAATATTAAACGAATCACCACGTGAGTTAGTTCATCAATGCAATGTGAAGTAAAACAAAAGCATGTCCCTCAAAGCAAGGCAACAGTGTGTCGATGACGAAAATTCAATCTCGAAAAAACCTCTCTTATCAACTGCAAAGGACACCCAGTAACACACAGAACACTCAATTGTAACAAAAATTTGGGATTGCGTTTTCGTACCTCGAACGCAATAGACCAGTTTCGCATTCCTAGTTGCCGCTGATTTAAATGACTGCAGATTCCTTTTGCCTAGTGTTAGCCTCGTTTTGTTGTTAAATATTCAAAAATATCAGTGTGAGAGAGCGACAGGTCACACCTTCAACAATACACGCAGGTGTGAGAAGTGTAAGATTACATTGACATTTAAAAATATTTGACTTCATATTGAGGCTAACACTGTGTAAAAGGAATCTGCAGTCATTTAAATAAGCGGCAACAAGGAATGCGAAACTGGTCTGTTTAAAAACATTTCATTTGAAACAACATCAATTTCTCCACAACATGGCTTCGATAAGGTTTCATAAAGTGCAATAAGTAAATTTAGCAAACTTTTTTACATTCAGTTTAAAAGTGAACATTTGCTATCATATATCTTGCGATCTGTAAGAGATGTTTTGATTTTAATGTATTAGATTTAATAATCAACTTAACGTTCATATCTTAATTTTGAAGTTAAGAATGATATATATAGACCTTATTCATAAATGGCGGCCGCTTTAAAATCCTTTTGTCTTTATTCAAATTAGCCTACCTAGCCTCGTTCTTGGGTTAACCTTTCAAAAGAATATGTTACTCAAAACGAGGCTAGTAAGGCTAATACAAAAGAATATCGAAATCGCCGCCATTAATAAATAAGGTCTATACACATTAGTTGAATTATGAATTTGTTTTACTTTAGGCTTCGAACGTTCTTTTCTCTTTATAAGAAAAAGAAAGTTTCGAGTTTCAACTTAGGTCCGGTGTTTCTTAATCCACAGATTTGAAAGTATTAAATTGGTCATTTTGTGAGTTTAAGTTTTGTTTAAAACGTATATGGGTCATAATTTCTTAGCATGCGCAAATCTCTCCTTGTGTTCAGATAAAATAAGTTTTTCTGATGCTTCACTGATTCATAGTATGGTGGCCTAGAACTGTCATAAGGATTTTTGTTCTATTTTTCTCATTTTTACCTTTTTTAGTTCAAATAAAAAAAAATACGAATCGATTGCAAAAAACAATAATGAATGACAAATTAGAGATATTTTACCAAAAAAGTAATTTGAATTGAAACTGAAACAAATAAATTCATTAACGAAAATTGAATAAAACTGAAAAAAATTGAATCAAACTGAAAAAAGTTAAATCAAATTAAAAAAAATTAATTAAACTAAAAAATGAATCAAATTGAAAAAATTGAATCGTATCAAACTGAAGAAAAATTGAATCAAACTAAAGAAAATTGAACCAATTTTTTAAAAAAATACTAAAAAAAATTGATCTGGCCTAAAACTGTCATAGCCCACGGTGGTATTAGTCAGCGGCTCTTACGCTTAGTAGTTTAAGCATGGTAGATAGAAAGCGTTCGTACGAAGAGTTCAAGAACGAAATGAAGAAGCTGAGAACAGCTACTAATAAAGTAAAAAAGATAAATGAAAAAGATAATATATTTGAAAGGCAAGAGCAGGTGGTTCAAATGTTAAGCGCAAAAGTCTCGGGAAATGCGCAAAAATACAGGCGGGCCGGCCCACGTGAGTTTGTATCTTACAACGAGGAGGAGACATTTTTCGTCTTCCCTTGAACGCAGGGCCTTACTTGCGACATACTGGCGGGCGAACAGGGTCCTTCTTGCTATGCGGTGAGGCAAATTCCGGACCTAAAGTACTTTATGTCCGGCTCATTTACCCAACGGCACGCAGTACAACAACCGAGTGTTATTAGCAAAGCGCAGAAGTGACAGTCAGCGAGCCAAGTTCCCCACCAAATGGAACCTATACGCATCGTGTTCCCATAACTACGACTCAACGTATTGGCCCACGAAAGCAGACCAAAGTCCCTAGAAGATTGTCAATATCAGAGATGATGAAAATGGGAAACTGGTTAAGCTGGCTGATACGAACTCCTGTGTCCTTGAAATCCATACTGTTTTAAATCTTTTTTAAATGTCTTAGGCGTCTGTCCAGCGAGCGTATGCTCCAAGTATACTGGTCGAAATCTCTACCCTTAAAGTCAAGAATCTCGTGACGCCGAAGACTTTGCTTTATGTCGCAAAGTAACTTCTCTTTTAACTCGAAATCGCATTTCCACGTATCATTTCTAAGGCGGTGTTTACATGATGCCGGATTGAGTTTCGTTCCGGAACGAAGTAAAGTCATTCTGTGTTTACATGAAAAATATCCGCAAAGGACTTCAGTCCGGAATGAAATGGAAAGCTGTGGAGAGCCTGCA
>JAOBRB020529534.1:13573-29303 GCA_027575285.2 Zoanthus pulchellus | reverse complement strand
TATATAAATTTAAAGAAAACAACTATATTTCGGCTGGCCAAACCAGCCTTCTTCAGGTTTGAAAACTTTTTAAAAAAATTGGTAGTTTAACTGTTACAGATTTAGACCTACAGTTGAACTATCAATTTTTTTAAAAAGTTTTCAAACCTGAAGAAGGTTGGTTTGGCCAGCCGAAATATAGTTGTTTTCTTTAAACTTATATACGTCGTGTTGACTATTTTTTTACTCTCGACGAAGAACATTTTTATAGATATTCGGAGCCTCAACCTAAGATTGTTATTAAATTCTTCTTAAATTTTGGCCAGTTTGAGCGTCGATGTTCTTATAGAGTTGTTTTTATAAAACCAGCGTGTATTCTTTTTAAAAATAACATTTTTTTTTTCGTTTCATTTTCCATTTATTTGCTATGGGCAATACTTTATTTTATCATTCTGATGAAGGCATGGAGCAAGCCAAAATAAGCCTAAGTCAATCTGTACAACTACAACACGGATCTTTAACCCTTTCACTCCCTGTTCAAGTATTAAGTTCTCCCAACTTAAGTCCATACTTTTCATTGAACAAGTTTGAGAGAATTTTATTTTTAATTATCATTAGTTGCTTTGTTTGATCAATTCTCTTTTTCTCCTTACCAAATGTCCTATTTTATATTTGTAATGTAAGGAGAAACTTAGTGTTGATAATTGATTGGGAGTGAAAGGGTTAATAATCCATAGTTATTTTTACACAGAACTTTGTAACTTTATTCTGCCCTCACATATGAACATTGTGATAAAATGTCGTCAGGACTGGGGGAAGGCAGACCAAAAAACGTTGTTCGCCCCCCCTCCCCCTAAGTAAAATTTCTGCGCACGGGCCTGCATGCATTTATGCATTGCTTACCTGACATTCCGGACTACAGTACCACGATGACTGGCAACCAGAACAGAGAAATGATGCTTCTCTTTTGCAAACCGAGCAACCGTCATTATCCTTTTTACCCGCCCGACTTGGTTCTTTGTGCCCTTGTGGAAGACATATTCCTCCTTTAGGTGGCATAAACCCGGCCATCATTTCGGAGGGATTTGCTGGTCTTTTACGATTCATTTCTTCTTGATTAAGTCGAATTGCCCGTTCCCTTAGCCACATCGATTCGCGGCTGTCAAAAAAGGGTCCTCCAGGAACGTTGGGTCCATTATGAATAGCAGCTCCTCTATTTAGGATCATTTCTAAGTCCCTGTTACGGCGTGTTTTTTGGTCGCCTGAGTCCTCTTTTTCTTGAACTTCTCTCATATGAGGTAGAACAGAGTTGTGAATTTTCGGACTGCTTCGTGGTGGGCACTCCTCTTTAGGCGATGTATCAGTTCCCGGGCTGGCGCGACTAACTGGTAACTGTGAAGGGGTCACAGAGAGTTTTGACGAGATGCCAGACGTAGGTGAAGGCGAACATGATGAAAGCTTGAGTCGTTTCCGACGCTCGTGTTCCTCGCGATCAACTGACAAACGAGCATTTGGAGGCGATACCCGACGAGCGGTCATTCCCAACTGAAACTCTTGCTCGCCGCTAAATTTCCTTTTACGTTCATCTGCCAGGCGCTCCATGGCATAAAAACGCTCTCTTTCCAAAAGGAGTTTTTCTCTGGTTCGAAGAACTTCAAATTCTCGCTCTCTTTCTCGACTCCTAGACTGTCCTTCGCTTCTAAAAACCAACGGATTCATCTTGTCTTTAAGTTCTTGGTGCAATAAGCGGCGATTTGCCTCGAGCTGTTCAAGGCTTAGTCTATGACGCTCTCTTTCTCGCTCTCGTTCTATTTCCTGTGGGGAATAAAGGATAAATTATTTTTGTTGTTAATTAAAAACAATAAGAAAATTTATGCCAAAAGGTCCGTTGAATAACATAAGAAATATACTTGTAAGTGATTAACAGACATAGAAATCAAAAACATTGTTGTATTATATTTAATACCTTGTTTATTAGGAGAGTTCCTAAACATAACTGCTGATTAACTTTTTAGTTCAACGTTATATCTAGTTACCAAACGAGTTACGAACCGGTTAGTAAATTGCAAAGTGCCTTGGTGACATCCGGTATATCCAGTCATAAAGTTAAAACTAGAATTTGGCTCTGCAGGTCAGGGACCCAACTAATTTAAGACCTTTTAATATCAAAAGCACAAACATTTAAAACCAATTTTCAAAATGAAAAAGAAATACCAATGCTAATGAGCATTTTTCATGGTAAACTAAAAAAGCACTCAGAGAGCGCACACCTCCTCCAACCATATTGTGATCCCCACGCAACATCATTTGCAACATTAAGGCTGCTTCACACTACTGACGTAAGCGCAATCGCATGCGCAAGCGCCAGTAGAACACAAGCGACGCAAGCAAAGTAGGTACACATGCGCAGTATTCCTTTACATCCAAAGTGGCGAATTTCAGTGAACTGGCGCTAAGTCTATAGCGCTAACCATAAGCCCAAGCATATTTTATTACTTTTAACACCTTGCAACATATTTCAGAACTATCGTAACTTCCGTTTGCTTTGAAGTAATTTTAAAAGTAGTATGAATAGATTCTGTGTGTATATACCGCTGTATCTGGTTATATTGTAAACTCCCTGAAGAAATCTGTTGCTTTAGATGAAACGCGTCGGAGAAATAAAAAATTTAGAAGGGGAAATAAAAGTTTACAATATATTCCACGTGTTTTTAAAAAAAATATCTTGCGCTTGCGCTTGCGTTTATGTTTTGTCGCTTCACACTAGAAGATTTCTAACGCAAGCGCAAACGCAAGACAAGCACAAGATAAATAAAATTCTTCTTTTTCTTGCGCTTGCGATTGTGATTACGTTTTCTCTTGAAAGATACCAACGTTCCTTTAAAATTGTTTTTAAAATGCAGAACAATTTCTATGCAAGAAAAATTCACTTTCATTTGTTTTATATATATATATATATATACTTAAGCAATAGAAAACGTTTTCCTGTCTTTGCAAACACAGGAAAAAAGTTTTCTACTGCTTTTATAAAATAACTTCCTCAACCATGTTTACGTTACTTTCATGCAAACACGACTCTCGGCCAATCAGAGCGCGCGTACTATCTTAGTTATTTTAGAAATATACATGTATATATGCATTCCTGAATGTAAAAACGCCGGGGAACTCCGTGGCCAATTTTTAAACCTCATTAATTGCTCTGTTGCCAGCAGGGTTTGTCGTGATGGTGCAGTGGTTAGCACACCTGACCAGTAACCAGGGGACGCAGGTTTGATTCCCACTCACGGCATATATTGTTTTTTCATTGAAAAAAAAGGAGCAGTTAGTAGTTCGTTGTCATTATTTGTATATTCATTCATAAACCATTTGTATAGCAAAGCGTTGTGTATCCTTCGGATCCTACTAGCTAGTGACTTCATCGTTGGAATGCCAGCCTCTTTGATTCATAAATATGTATATATAAATATGTGTGTGCGTGTGTTTTAAAATCTCAAAAAATATATATATAATGTTTTCAAAAACAAAAGAGAAAGACCGTTTAATGATCCGCGAGAGCATTAAAAACCAAGAACAAACGTACCTCTCGTACATGTGGGGGAACATCTTTGTTTTTCTCGTTCAGCACAAGTCCAGGTTTTGCCTGCGCAGCTGCTGCAGCTAGCCGTTCAACTGCCAGCCGAGAGGAGGGACTGGGAGGGAAATCTCGAGAAATCCCACGTGGTGGGGATCTTTGGTGCAATCCTACAGGAATTCGGAGGTGTTCTGAACCTTCAAACAATCCTTCTTTTCTCTCTGGAAAAGGATTGACAAGATGGGGAACAGCTGCTCTTGAAGACATAGCCATCCTACTGAGCAACTCCCGGTGCGATGGCTCCACACCCCGCATTTCTTCACGCCTCCGATGTAACTGGAGCTCCTGTAAGGAGAGTCCCCGTGGTACAAAACGATGATGAGAACGGCCACAGGGATCCATGGTTATCATCTTGTCGTTAAACGTATCTTTTCGGAACGAGGGTGGTGATATGTTCGCAAGCCTAAAGGGAGATTTGTCTCTCTCACTTAAACGTTCGCTTTGCCTTTCCCTTTCGGTTGACGGTGAACGATTTGGTAGTTCTTTGTCCGTATGTTCCTTCTTTTCTGGCTCTTTGGAATGTAAGAGTTCGACTCGCTGCCGCCTTTCAAATTCATTCATTCCTATATTTTTGTCCGCTTGCATATAGTTTCTGTTAGAAGGTCCTATCTCCGCATTTCGTAAAACTTGAAAACCTTGTTTTTCGTCCCTTACAATATTTGCTCGGGCTTCTTCAATATTTTTCTGATATTCGCCAATGGAATGAGCTGGTTTGGTCAAAGAGAAAACGCCAGTGTTTTCGTGGATTGGATGTAGACGCGAATGAGGGATGTCTAAATTACGAGAGTCTTCTCGGAAATGTTCTGTAGTTAAGCGCGGACTTTTTGCTTTCTCATTAAGTCGTTTTACTTCAGGACTCGTGGCTTCTTTTCCTCTCATCTGCCGGAGTAACATCGGTCTCTCTTTAGAAAAAATATTATCTCTAAGAGCAAGATCTTCTCTCCGTTGTCTATCTGCAATTAATCGCAAATCGGAAATATCCTTTGGATCGTCCATAGAACGGAGTCGTGGAGGCCCGTTTTTTAAATGTTCCGGTAATAAGACAGCACGTTCGCGCTCTCTTCCAAATCGTCTTAACGCCTCAGCGTCTTTCAATGGTGGACTTTGGTTTGATATCATGGTATCCCTTTGTGAAAAGATAGTAGATGATTTGGAGGACAACCTTGAAGGAGATGAAGGCCTGGGTACTGCAAAATTGCCTGGTCGCTGAAGGTACTCAGAGCCATGCTCACTTATTCTAGCTTTCAAGATTGCTTCTTCTTCGCGCCTCCGATTGAGCTCTGAAAGAGTCAACGGATGATTGAAAGGACGCTTCTCCGACAAATGCTGGAAACCAGAGGGAATACAATCTCGAACAGTTTTATCTGATATTTTTTCTTGGTTTCTTTGCAACAAAGAATCTAGGCCGGGCGGTGGTCGTCTATCTTTTTCGCCGTTATAACCTTCAACATTTGGTGGATGCCGCGACGAGTGCAATGGTTGTTGAAGGTGCGACAGCATCAATGGAGGTCGTTTTCCTGGAACGTGCGCAATGGGCTTTACCACCTTTGGGATTTGAGGAGAAATCTTTGAGGAGTTTTCAAGTTCTTTATCTCTGAACTTTGAACATGGAGAGTCTTTACCAGCCTGGCATGGCTTGCAGTCAGGGTGAGTACACGGATGTTTTTCACCCTCCCGATGCTCGCTGGAAAAGATGGGTGACATGTGGTCAGAAATATGAGAATGTTGACTAAACGCTGGTACAGGTGAGTGATGAGAAGAAATGCCAAGGATTCCCGAATGCATTCCTCTTGGTGAACTGCCATGGAATGGACAATTGACGTCAGGCTTGCACGAAATGCCTCCCTTGGGTCCCCCGTGCATGTGGTGCATACAAGCACTGCCAGTGTAGCGTCCACTAGGTGAATGAGGACTCTGAAATAGCCCAGGAGGTTGAAGATTTGAAGAGCTGTGGTTGATTAAATGTGGAGCAAAGGTCCTCGGAGGATAACCTTTAATGTGCGGAGATGGCGGACCCATGCCGGGAGTCATTGGAAGGCCCCCTTCATGCATAGGCATTAAAGGGATAAGTATGGCTGCCCTGTGGTGCGGAGACATGTGCATCGAAGAACTTAATTTATCTATTGAGCTCTGTACATCTTTTGATTTAGTACTGAGAATCGTCGGTGGAACAGAATTGACTACTTTTTGAGCAACAGACTTTTTTGGTGAGGAAAAGTTAAATGGTTCCTTCCCAGTTGGCAGTGAAAGAGTTTCGTTCGAGTCTGTCTTATCAATATTACTCTCAATTTTTCCTTCTTCGTTAGCGGGTTCTGTACCATTACCCTCTTTAGATTCGCTACAATCGATTTTTTTCTCCTTCTCATCATCAGAGTTTAGGACTTCGATTGGAGTAATATCTTTTTCCTGACAAACGCCTTCTTCTGTTTTAGATTCCTCTATTTTTTCTGTACTCTGCGGCTGAATAGCGTCTAAGTCAAGTTGTGACTCGATTTTTATCGTCTCTGCCGAAGAATCGCTCTTATCGCAATCCTCACTAATTTTTCTTAACTTTGGTATTGGTTCCATAATAGGATTTTCCTTTGGAGATAAAAGTTTGTGTTTAAGAGGGTTTAAATGCTGAGGTACCGATACCGAACTTTTATTACACTCAGGAGTAGCAGGTTTAAGTTTCGGTGGTCCTCGAGGAACTTTAGTTGGGTATCTTCGTCGTAAGAAGCTGCGATGAAGTTCAGATTGGAACTCATCTTTCGGCGACGTACAGTCCTCATCACTTGATTCAGCTTCTAACTGCTTTTCTGGAGCGGGTTTCGGAGAACCGATATTGCTCTCTGATGGCTCAAAACTATCATTGTCTTCCTTATTACTCTCATTAGTGTTAAGAACTTCACCTTCGTAGTCAACTGGTCCATCGTTCACTTTCGTTGCTGACTCGTCCTTCAACGTGTCTTCACATAACTGGTTTTGCTGCAATAGCCGTTCTACAAGCCAGTTATGGCGAGGCAAGTCTCTAGCAAAGCGGTTTTGACTTACCAAATGAGGAGGGGTAGATCTTTCATTAATATCCTTTTGCTCTTCATTTCTCCTTTTTTGACGAGCTGCAAAGCGTTTCTCTTTTCTCATCTTTTCTTTTCTCTCCTGTTCTTCAAATAGCTGTCTTTCAGCACTGGTTCGACTAACTATTTCTTGGTTGTTTTCATCAGCCTCTCCTTCCAAATTACTATATTCATTTTTCGTTGCTGGCGGTACTTCATTGGTCTTGATGTTTTTGTCAGTTTCTTTTAAAAGCTCAATTTTTTTCTCATTATCTACAACACTAGTTTCGAAAAGCGACTCTTTTTCAGATTCGTCTTTGGAATTTCCACATATGTTGTCTATTGCTTCAAACGTCTCATTGACGTGAGTACTATCTTTGAACAAAACCGGCGGGGGATCTGAGGAAGAGTCTTCCTTCACCATGTGAGCTTGACAGGGATTTGTTTCCTCATGGTCCCCATCTACAACAGCGGGATCGTCTCTGTTTTTAGGACTCGCTAAAAAACTAAATGCATCGTCACTGTCCGATTCGTGAATGGATTTAGATTTTTTAATTGACTTTTTCCCTCTTCCACCAGTTCGACCAGTTTTTGATTTTCCTTTCAAGCTGGAACAAGTGTTAGAAGATTTTATCGTCGAATTTGTATGCTGTTTAGTGGTTTTATGTTTTCTTTTTCTACGCTTCTTCATTTTCCCACGTTGAGGTGCAGGGTAAATTTCAGAGTCACTTAATTCTTCTGCATCGGACATTCCTTCATTATTGGACTGATCAGTCTCTACATCCCCACGTCGGCCATCCGCAGACGATTCCTCTTTGGGTACACAATCCTTCTGCTCTTGTATTACAACAGGGCAAACCATTGCATTTTCCGAACTATCATTCTCAACTCCCGTAGCTTGTTTTTGTTTTCCATTATCGTTGTTATTTTCAACTTGTGCAATCGTAGAAGCTAAAATTTTGTTGATGTCATTTTGTTCGTCCGGCTCAATCACAGTACCGAGAGATTCATCGCAACGCTTACTAGAGTGTTCGCATTGCATGTCGGGTTCTTTCAGTACCTGTTCCAGTTTGGAAACAGATTTAATGTTGCTGCGTTCTGTATCATTGTCTGATTGAGAAAGAAATCCAACATCATTATTGTTAACAAAGCATGCGTTTCCATCCTTCTCCTTTTCACTGGTTTCACATTCACAATTAACACAGTCAGTTTGTTCAACAGTAGTTTCCTCATTTCGATCCTCATTTCGATTCGAATTATCTTTTGCCGTTTGAGCAGACTCATATTCGACACTGCTTGTCCTTTCCATGTTCTTTAACTGCGGTTTATTGAGTAAATGCAAGAAATTCCCATTATTATTAATATTACTGTTAGAATGGTCCATTATATCTCCGTTAACGGCACCAAAAGTTAAACAATTCACCGTTTTTCCGTCACAGTCATTATCACTAGGAATTAATTCATCGTCAGTTACGTTTTCAAATTTCAAAGGTTCCAATTTTTGAGTTCCATTTGTCTCCAAAACTCCATTTAAGTTTTCCTGACCGAGGCAATTTGTACCTCGAACTTCAACTTTAGCTTCATTTACAAACTCAATATTTTTTATTTCTTGCACTTTTTCATTTGCAATTTTATATTTTCCAGACGAAGACTTCCTTTCATTATCATAAATCACATTTGTATCCTCCTTTGGCACCTCTGTCATCATTTCATCGAACTGGGAATGATCTGAGATATCGGGTGATAAATTTCCGTAAACTTTCTCATACATTGTGGCAATTTTTTCCGTTCTTGTTTCCTCGTAAATTTGAGGTACAAATTGTAAATCTTCCCTGGAGAGATCATTAAGTTCTTCAAAATCTCTACCTTGTTCCTTTCTTTCATTTTTGTCCAATTTATTACTCATTTGCTCTCTATGCAATAGTTCAGCTCGTGCAATATCCTCACTTAAAAGCCTTTTTTGCCGGGCTAAGTCTTGAGTTAGTCTTTGTTTTTCCCTTGGGGTATCTCGCCGTTGCATCTTGTTAACTTTTGCCGCTGCACTGATCTCCTCGTTTGAAACAGACGTTTTCAATGGAGAACTCCTTGATGCAGTAGAAACTTTATCTGGTTCCCCTTCCTCAATACGTTTGCTAAGACGATTTGGTGAGCCGTAGCGGCCCTGACGAGGCATTTCACCGTGCCTGTAATGATGGGTAACGCTTTTCTCCTCTGAGTCGTACCCGTGTTCCTCGTGAGGATCGCGGTCACGTATATTCGAGGGGCGGCCTGCAGCTCGTCCAACGCTCCTTTGGCCACGTCGTTCACTAAATGATTTCGCTGTCTTATGGCTAAATGGCGGTCTCCCCCGAGGTCTGGGCCCGTCACGATGATGTGTGGCGTAATAAAACCCGGACATATCCGGTAAAACCGGAACTTTACTTTGCTTTGGATTTGTTGCCTCTTCCTCTGTTGAGTATCCTGAGCTCAAACAGTTTTCACTTTGAACCTGAATGGACAAAAAAATTAGAAAATTAAAATAAATTAAAAGTAGAAAATTATTAATAAGCAACGAGTTCATTTGGGTTTAATAATCCCTAACTATGATATTTTCTGAACATTTTCCAGCTAATTCTGAGATACCACGATTTCAGAATAATTTATGTAATTGGGAATTAGCAGGAAAATATTTAGAAAATGTTTAGACTAATATTTTGTCAGTACAAAAGATTAAGCCTTACAAACGCAATTTTTGATGCGATTTTTATTTAGATTTATGTTGCGACGTCAAATTTTCGCGTAATTCAGGGTATTCTGATATTTACTCATGAGACGAAAAGAGGCATCCCAAAATATTTTCAAACGAAACCACTCAGCAACGAAATTCACGTACTTAACTTTTTGGCGTTTCCGGCAATCTCGAATTGGTCTTAAATGGTTTGTATTGTCTGATATTTCTAAACAGCCCTAAAAATCAGTGCCGTAACGTTATAATTATGCCATGATATTGTTGCAAAACTGAACAGATTCCAAACAAAACGTATTACCGCACAGAATCGTACTTGAATGAAGTGCGTAGGACCATCAGTGCAGACGCTTCTAAACTAAATGAAAAAGAGCTGTTCATATCATTATTAACTGACATGTAAATCACGATCTCCGAGCAAGAATTAAATTCAACTCTTAAAACTGTATAATCGGTATTTCAGCCTGATTATATTGGGAAATTTTTTTTTGCTTGGGTTTTCTTATTTATTTAAGGTTTGTTGTTATAAAAAAGAGGGGTTTTCTCGTATTTCTCGTATAAGCGCTAAATAAAATTACAATACATATGCAAATGACTTGAAGTTGCACAAAAATACAACACTTTAAAATCGAAAGAAATGATATTTTAAAATCAATAAGTAGACAAAAAGAGGCGGAAATTTTACGTTAGCTGCAACGGTGCAAGCAGAAAACAGCTGTAGCGTACACAACTTTGAAGAGGTTATTTCATGAGAAGCTTAAACGCCATACTAAAAGATCACATTATTAGTTCTACATTAGAATACTTTGTTTTGAATGTATTAGGATCTTGAATACTCGAAGTGGCAAAAACGATTTGTGATTTAATGCAACAGATAACCCACTACTATAACATTTAAAAGCATTTTAAAGTCTTTATTTAATCGGATTCGACAGCTCAAGTAATTAGCTTTGTTAATCTCCACTATTCTTACGATATTATTATATTAGCTTTTTCTTACAGCGATTTTATTTTCCGTGTGGAATGATACGCTGCTAAAAGTAAACTGAAAGATATTTAATTTTATTTGCTAGCTAGAATACCGCATAACCAGGCAATATATTTAAATGTATACGCAACCGTGTTTTGTTTATACGATTGCATCTAATGTTTTTGAAAAACATTTGCGATCTATTTCTACAATAAACGTTATCTTAATTTAGCACTTGTATTTCTTGACATAGCTCTTAAAGAAATCCTCTTTAAACCCGTCATTGAACTTAGCTTCAGTAACCAAATCCAATTGTGGACCCAAAATCTTCCCTTATCTTCAGTACTGTGACATGCGTTTACGTTATAGTAAAAACAATCGTTTTTCCAGAAATAAAAAGCCTTCTGTGGTAGATATAAAAGTGTCAAGATTGATCGCTGATCAACGGAGAGCAGAGTCACAAGACGCTCAAAAACTTTCTGAACTGCTGTTTGCAAAGGTGACAATCTACACAATAAGGGAGGGGAGGGGTGGGGAAACTGAAATGTCTTGGGCTATTTCGCAATTCATTGATTTAACATAAAGTGAAAAATTAACTTTTGTAGTTGATTGGCAACAACACTAATAATGTTTCTCACAATTGTATGGAGAATCAATAGTTTCAAAACATTTCTCCTATTATTTCATCATAAAGTCAAATTAAGTACAGTGTATAGCTAACTTTTCGTGATATAGTTTCATTTTGAATTGCTGCCTTTTTTAAAGAATATTGTAATTAGCAATGATGACGCAAAAAGCACGAACACATGACGCGTTAAAGCTGTATTAAAAAACAATTTTTGTTTTCAAAGAATTAACCAAAGTTAAACCCATCACATTTTCAACAAAATGTTTTGACAAAAAGGCTAAACTATATACTGTATTTATAATTAATTTCAAAACAAAACAAAAAATTTAAAGATAAGCATTTTGTGCTAAAGTTACATCACTGATCTTACAAATGAAGATTGCGTTATCGTTACATAAACAATTGCAAAACGTTAACCCTGAAGGCTGAAAAATAAACTTTTCGGTATTCAAGGAGATTTTACTGAGCCCGCGCGTGACTCCTACGATATCATGTCATTCCGACGGTCATTCGTAATAATGACGTCATTGCTTACACAGCGCGCGGTACAAACTCGCTCACAATAATTGGTGATGTATTACCTGAAAGCTCACTTATTCTAAATTTAAGTCTAATATTTGAACCCAGCTACCATACACAAAAAGAATTAGACATAAGTTGAGAACTAAAGAAAAATAACAACAAGAGAGGTTTTGCTTCTGTTACTGACAAAACTTTTATGTAAAGCTTCTTATCTTATGTGAGAATTTTCAAAATTGGCAGAATCTGTACTCACTGACGAGTGTAAGCTGCTTCTAAAGACTCAATAATTTTCTTAGATAGAATAATAAATAACATACGGTTACTACAATGGAATTTAAAATCTACCTTCACGACTGGACGATTTCTGCTTTATGCTGCATTAGTTGAAGCCCAAGGCCAAACCAAAGCAGGAATTAACTAAGTATGTCCAGAAACTACAGCACGATTCAAGTGTTCCAGTATATAGTTATCCAAGGAGAACAACGACAAAGGTGATTACTGAAGAAGCTATAATTAATAAATCTAATAAACGGATATAATGTTTTTCAAAATAAGAAGTGCGTCCTTTAGCAATGATATTGGCCTCTTTCAAGCGCGATAAATCTCTTAGGCTGTCCGCAGTAGTAGTAACATGAATTATTCTGGTGATGTTAGTTGAATAGTGATGAACAATAAGCAGTGATGACGTATTTTATTTTAAAATATCGATTTATGAAAAATAATTATTCCATTTGCATGTTTTGATATCACACGAAGCTCGGCAAAACTCAAAATATTGAATTCAAGGATATCGCTAACAAAATAAAAACGACACACTTTATTCGTCTTTAAATGAGTATGATGCATCATGCTCAGAAGACCTATTTTTTCGGAGATTTTTTAAAAATAACACGCTTTTTAATACGAAACAGTAAACTTTGCTGAGGTTTATTGCTCTTAATCATTAGCTGTTTCAGCCTAAAATCGTTGCCTAATTTGTTCTCATTTCTGTCCGCGGTTTGAAATTATGAAATATATTGAAACATAAAGACAAAAGTTGTAAAACAGTGCTGGTTGTTCTTAGAGACTTTTACTAATACTTGAACATGTATGCGGTGTATCATTTGGGACATTATAGTACATATACTAAATGTGAAACGGTGCTTCTGTGATTCTATTATGTGCCGGCATTGCGAAAGTAAATTACAAGATTAAGAAAAGTTTCAGCTAAAAATTTTTTTAGTTATTTTTACCCTCAGCCTAAGCTTGTTCTTATTAAACTGTTCTTAATTTTCGGCAAATCTGAGCTCCATTGTTTTTATAAAGTTGTTCTTATAAAAAACGAGTATTTCTAGAAATAGCACAGATGTGAAAATGAAATGAAGCCATGCAGGCACTTCAGAAGCTCGATTACCCGAATAGTTGATACTCTTAACAGGACTAAATGCAAGTTCACCAATATTGTATGGTGAGTTTCTTTGCGCAACACATATTAAAGGATTTAGTTTTAGCCTACAGCATTAACGCCTCAGTCGTGAAAACGTTTTGCTGACCGATATCAATTCAGTCAACCCTCGTGTATGACCACAAGCCTGTGATGAGAACGTAATCCCACGGATTTACTGTTTCATTTTTCTTCTTTATAACTTCATCTAAACCAAAGTTAAAAGTAAAAAAAAAATACCACGTTTTAAATAAACTTCCTTTTCGCTCTGATTATAAAATATTTTATAAAAACTGAAGTGAAATGAAATTAACTATATATATACTTACGAAAATTTGCTCAAGAAAAGCAGAAAAAGCTTCAATGGAACAAACACATGAAAAATTTCAAATTCTCTCTAAAAATATATGAGTAAAAAAAGTTAAGGAAAAAAAATGTTTTCCGATGTCTCGAGGAAATAGCAACAGACATTTTTGGCTTGTTCTTCATTCAGAAGTTTTACATGTCACTAATACTGGTAACACACCACTATAACGTGAAAGCCAATCAATAAATTTCACATAAATATAATAATTATCAGAAAACAAACCAGAATACGTGGTTTCCAATCTTGATGGAGTGCAGTTGAAACACATGGAATTAAAGCATTTAGCTATAGTCCACTCTTGCCTACTGTTCGTAATTGGTTTAAAACAAAATAACGTCACCCATTTTATTCATTGGACGAACTAACTACAAGTATAGTCGTTTTTGCTCTGACTTTTCGGCACGAAACGTAACATTTGTTTAACTAAGGTATTTGACGTGTAATTATTGTCTTAGCTCGTCGAGATTTCAACCTAAATAACAACTCTTGTATAAAAAACAAAAATGTAGAATATATATAATTGTAGATAACCTTACAGCGGACTACAGCCGACTCGCCTTTTGGTTAAAATCGATAGTTTTAACGACAGATTAGTAGGATACGTAAGCAGTGACGTTAAAACTGATCGATGATCGCGGTAGTGATTATGAAAACTGAATGATCGCAATTTCAAGTCGATCAATATTGAGTGGTAATAAACTAATCAATATAAATCTCCTAGGAATATGATGCGACAACTTAGGGTCAGATAAATGGGTAAATAATTTTTTAGATGTCTGTGACTATTACATTCAATCTTGTTGATAAAATGCACTAAATATAACCCTTCACTAACAGTAGTAGCAACTTGGACGACTTAGAAAACGGCTATTGAAACGAAATTTAAGGAAGTTTGAGATTTGCCTTGTTTTACATCTGAAACGTTGCATCTGATTGAGCCGAAACTCTGAATAAAGCCAGCATCGGAAATAGCTCGCTTGCTTTTAGTAAGTTCAATTTTGCTTGACTGCAGTATTGTCACAGTGCTTGCAACCAACGAATCACAAAACCAATTCATGCTAAACGAAGTGTCGTCTACACGAGGAAACTTTATGTGACATTTTTCATTTAACGATTATTATTTGCTCGTGTACGTGGAGAGAATTGACCAACAGTTAACTTTATAACTGAATAAAAAAAGATTCACTTTAACAACAGAATTTCTCGTGTAGACCGGGCTTACGATATATTAGTTAGTAATGAAACAGAAATGCTTGCGGGATGTAGCTATTAAGATGAACTCGAGTATTGATAGCACAAACGCGTGTTGGTAGCTAAATTAATTGAAACCACAATATTGGGAACACTATTCATAGCGCTCTCACTGACTACTCAGTATTAGATCTTGGAATCTCTTCCTGTTTGCTGATAGGAGATCTTAAAAGATCAGAAACAGTCGTCTGTGGCTGCTTGCATTCACGCTAACTATTTTATTATGGTAGAATTAAAGAACAACTCTCACTACCAACCTGATCTTAGTTCGGAGATAGAAGCGAAATTTTGAAGTCACAGCTGAATAGAGGGATGGAATGAAAAATTATATATGACAAAAAATGAATCATGAATCAAAACGGATGTTTTTGTTTAAAAAAAATCACGAATTCAGAATTGTTCGAGGAATTATTTTCCTGGCACCCTCCCCGACCTAAGTGCCCATTATATTGTGCTGGCTGCCCACTTGTGCTCAGGCTATCACTGACGTTTTTATACAACCGCTTAAAATATTAAATATCGCGGCAACAAATGTTTGTCTGGTAAAAAACTCTTCATCATCTAACGAATAATACTATAACACTAATAAATGAAAATACACAAATGAAGTTTGCAGATATGGATTTGAAACTGAACTAGAAGGATTAAAGTATCTCAAAAAATTCTCTCGGTTGCATGAGTGATTCATTTAGTAAACTCTAACATGTGAAATGATAATACTTAGCAAATAAAAATGATGCTTTAGTCACTTATACCAGACACATAAACGATTTGCACGAGTACTTGTAGTAAAATCCAACAAGTGGTCTATTATCAAAGCTGCGTTCTGATTGGTTGAGCTACTACTAGGCTATTTGTTAAAGCCTATAATAGTGGCGAAAAGCGCCGGCTTTGAAAACCAAAACAATAGCTTTAACTAGCGAACGATGTTTTGTGTCGATACTTTTTTGACCAACAAGTTGGATTTTACTAAAACAATTATTCCTCTCGCCCTCATGGCCTCTGAGTCCGAATAACAAAATCGGCCTTCGGCCTCATGGGCTATTGACTCAGAGCCCATTCGGGCTCGAGGAATAATTGTTAATTAGCATAATCCTACTGACGGTCAACGACGCATCCTGCATTCTGATTGGCTACTCTACTACAGGGCTATATGTGATAGCCTACTGACGGTCAAAGACGCATTCTGCAGTCTGATT
>JAOBRB020529534.1:0-13473 GCA_027575285.2 Zoanthus pulchellus | reverse complement strand
GCTACTCTACTACAGGGCTATATGTGATAGCCTACTGACGGTCAAAGACGCATTCTGCAGTCTGATTGGCTACTCTATTACAGGGCTATATGTGATAGCCTACTATAGTAGAGAAGAGAAAAAGATGGCGGATCAAAACGGCAACGAGTCCTGTTTTTCTATAGTATCAGAGGATTTCGTCGATAATTTAATTGGTAAATACCGTTTTGACCGATTAGTAAGTTTATACTAAGACAATTAGACCTCTTGGCCTTATGAACTACCAGTTTGAATAGCTCATTTAGCCTGCGTCTCATGGGCTTTTGACTGGTATTCCATTTGTTCTCGTGGTATAATAGTATTAGAACCCCAGGACGAATCGGGACTATACGAGTCATGCACTAGGTCGGACAACCGAGTTATTCAAATTCTTAGTCCATGAGGCTGAGAGGTCTAATTGTTAGTTATCGTTTTAAAAAGGATGTACAAACTGGTTTGATTTGCCATCTTTTCGATCCGCCGTCTCAGTTGATTCGCCTTCTTTTCTTCACAAGTAGTTTATAGACCTCTAGTAATGTAGTCAATCACGATTCGGAATGTATGTTTTACCGCATTAAGTATGTTTATACTAATGAGTGATTCATCTCTCTTGCGTTGCACATGACCATCATACGATTTAAACCAAATAACGTCATTAATAAGGTTCAGGAGCTCATCATCATGATCTATCCTTTAAGGAGACGTGGTATCTTATTTTATAATTGTTCCCGAGATTTTGACAAAAAGGCTCTTATTTAATTTGCCATAATGATTTTATTTCCTTTTACCTACAAAGAATCACCTGGAACAGATCGAGTTTGGAAGCAATAGATATAAAAAATAAATCAGAATGGCTTATGAATTTATAGTTTTCTGCTCTTAATCTAATTTTTACAATTGCTGTTTTCATTTCAAAAGAGGAGAGGTTAGGCTTAGAGTAAAAAAAACATTACTGACGTTTTTACCGTCTTAATTAAGCCATCTAAAGACTCCATCATGTTGATGTTCTTCCTTAAAACGGGTCTGCTTATTGTTGTTTAAATTTCGTTTTTAACATTTTTAAAGGTGCGTGATTATAGCTGATATATTCAACCACATCTAATCCTAAGGTATAAAATGCCGCCTTTGCACTAGATGAATGAGGCAGAAAATGGAGCCGGAGAACATTATAGCTTTCGAACAGGAGTGACTGATGTTTGTTCTTAAAAAACAGTTTCTCAAACTTGTTTCAGAGAACCAAACAAAAAAACACCCTTTAGGTTTGTACTTGACTCTTACATGTACAGTACCTGTGTGTTTGGCAATATATGCCTGTTGGTCGTTACATCTGATCATCTGCCTTGTTTAATAACGACGAATCAACACCATTCAACTCGAGAAACTCATTAAATGAAGACAAAATGAAATGAAGACCGGAACAGTTTAACATCCTGCATCGCTTATTATCAAAATATAAACGCTTCCTCGTTCAAACAACTCATATTTACCATGTTTACCCGCAACAATCAATAAAAAATCGCTGTTTGGGTGTATTTGAACATTTTAAGTATCAAATTAAAATCTTAATTATTTGAAAATCTAAGCAAGAGCTTCCATTAACCGTAGTTTTTTAAAATTATTGTTGTTGTACTGTTACTGTTATGAAAAAGTCAAGATATGCAAGATTTGGACAACAAAGCCATCTTAAAAAATATGCAAACGAATTCGCAATCAGTTCTTTCTAAATCTAGAAAATCAACTGAACACGGAAAATGTAAAGCTTAATTTGGCATTCGTGAGAAGCATCGCCATCGTTACACTGACAGTCAAGAACTTTCATATATCTTGAATAATTTTGTAAGCAACAAATTTACAAATACTTGACACCTATATTTAGGTTCTATGTTAAAAATTCAAAGTCTTCTTACCGACTCAGGTCGTCTTTTCTTGGAAGTTCTCTTTGAAGACGGGGCTTCAAATGGATTTGTGAGGTACGGACAAACTTCTCCGACCGTACAATATAAGCACATCCATGGCGCATCAAATTCAAGAGCTGAGGCGGGAATATTTGGCTCGTGACAGCTTTGGTGATATCCTACGGATGAAAGTCTTTTCAGTTTTTTTGAGATAAATTTCAGTGTGAAATGGTTTAGAATTAATTGCATGTAATATTCCTCTAGTGTCAGCAGTAACATAAACCCAAACATGTCACATTCCTGAAAACTGACAGAATTTGAAAGTATATAAATGAATAGTCTTGTGTTGGTAATCAAATTTGACCAAAACATTTAAATAAATGTGTTTCGTGACAATAAAAAACTAAGTTTAGAAAACATTGTTTCGGTGTTCAGTGGCAAACTTCGTGTGGAATTCGTTAACTTTCCTGATTAACACATCGGCAATAGTATTTCATAAGAAGGTACAGTTGTGAAAACTAATGAAGGCTACATCTATACTTGTGAGTCTATCGGTGATGGGCCCTCCTTTTGATGGACTTTAATAAATGTAGATGTAGATGTGAGATCATTTATTATATTATCTAAAAACGTCCTCAGGTCAGATCTTTCATGCATTTCTAATCTAATGTTTTTCAACTTACCACCTGCATGCTTGAATGTTATTATATAAACACAAATAGAAGTTAACTGATGAGTGTGTGTTGGTTACTAGAGAACAAGTCAGCCGATTAAAATTTAAACAACAAATCATGACAAATGATAACTCGAACGTCTTTAGCATTGATGTCACCAATTCAGAAAGTTCTGTTTCGTTTTAATTCTAATTTGTTTTAATTTTAACTCTATAGCTGCATGGACAACTCGGTCACCACATGGATCTCCAACTGATGCTATCACGAATGCAAAGATTGTTGAGGACGGCCATTTAATTTCTTTAAATCTTTCGTTTATTCACACGAAAATACTTTGATAAAATATAAGCAGGTTCTTCTTTTAATGCGAAAAGAAACGCTTAGAAAAATGGGAGTGTCGATGTTCAACCGATTGGGAATCAATGTAACTGTTCCTGGAGCATATAAAAGAATAAGAGACAAACAAAAAGTAATACATTATGCCGGGAAAAAAGCTACAAAATGGATCTCCATTTCAGATCTGATGAAATTGTTCTCGACCAACTAATGTCTGCCAAATCAACTCTAAATCAGCCGGCTTACCTTAACAGCAAGTTCTATTATTTAGTGGTGTAGGAAATATATTTCCAAAAGGACTCAAGTTTGTCGCTCAAATTCGTTGACTAAACGGTTTTAGTCTCTCGAGACAGAGCAATAATTTTGACAAACACAAAGCAAGCAGCTGAAGAAACAAGCACCACAATTTCTATCAAACATCGTTTTGTTCAATTACCGACCATTCGCCGAACAAAAGCTTAGAAACAACTGCATCAACAACGTCAATTAGACAGGCAGTCAAGTGCTGTGCGTGAAACGGCCGAAATAAAAGGAAAAAAGATGGATTTTTTGTAGACTGTCACTCTTAGAAGCCGTAGGGCTGGTAATGACACAGAACAAAGGATAGCGCATCTGAGCCAATGGAATCACCTGTTACCAGCTGTATATACAATGTTTTGAGAAAACACAGGAAATTGTGTGCAAAACTCTTCCACACTTGTCAAACTGGAGAATACTAGGATAAAATAAAATTGAAAACAGCTAGTTTCAAAGTGCCAAAGTTACAGCTTGTTATACAGCAAAGTAAACTGACTCGAGATGCGCGGAACAGAGCAACAATCACGTCAAACCAACTACAAACTGACTCGGGTAATTTACATAACTACCAAAGCAAAGTGCATTTGCAGCTACGCATGAATTTTCTATTCTCGACACTAGGTTAAATTAGTAATCTTAGCGACAAAAATGTATTGTGTTTAAAAAACGAATGCTGATTTCCCCGTTGAAATAGCCCGCCCACTCCGAGCGATTTCGAGTGATAAACTATCTTTTCAACATACGAATCGCCGTTTCCGTTTTTCAGAGGATATTAGAATAAATCTTGGTGGATTTTATGATGTTATTATCACAACTATATCTTTATTTCCTGTTTTATTCTGTGTTACAATTTTGACAATGTATTGGCAGCAATTCGAATTTAACCCTTTCTCAGTTCTTCTGGCGCCATAATTTATTAAAAGAAATACATTAAGTTAGACATATATATGTATATACATATATAGACATATGTGTGTATGTATGAATATATGGTGATAAGGTGCTAAATCTAACATAACGAACAGCTGGCTGTAGTAAACGACCTCTATTTTAAAGCCGGAGCAGTGTGTCTTGTGCAATGCCTGCATCGTTTTAGCTTTCCAAAGAATGTGTCTAATGTAGCGAGGATACCACTGAAGAATATACAACTAACCGGAGTTAATAACAAGCGACCACATATGTACAACATAGATAGTGAGTTCGCATTCTTTTAACAACAGCGCCCCGGCAACATGATGCAGTTTATGATAAAAACAACGCCGGAGTATGAAAGATGAACAAAACCTCATGCGCGCAATTAGAGCGGTTATTTATTTTCCATAACAAAAAATTCACCTGCTCAATAAAGTTCGATTTCCGTTTCTGAAACTAATTCTTTAATGTACAGTTTCGTTATTTTATTGGAGAACTCTTTTATTAAAAGATGGAATATCAAAACGACAAACAATAACCTTATTGCTGATTGTCAAATTGGGAATATATACTACACACAAAGTTTGGCTCGAAAAATTATCGCGGCAAGCTTTTAAGAAAATGGACAGTAAGTCGAGAATCTAAGTATGAGCAGGTAAACATATTACGAGGGAAAAAGTGATTAATGTCCGGCATTTCAAAAGTTTGGCTGACAATAACTTCAAGTAAATATCTTTATCACCTGCAACAAACGAATACGAATTCTACATTCATTGCCGTTTAAAGCGGCAAGACGCGAAAAACTGGTAGCAGTTCGTGTTATTTTAGCTAAACTCTACAGAATGAAAAATATAACAACAAAGAAAAGACTAACAAATGTACTTAATTTTCATCATAAATTCAACTTTCATAACCGGAGGCTTTTAAAAATACTGTTTAATTTTTTCATATATAAATATACATGATTCATGAAAAAGATGTTTGTTCAAAATTAAAAAAAAGAAGAAATATATAATTTGAAAGTATTTCGTTTCTCTGAATTTTTGGCCTGACGACAATATTTTTTTTTATATTGATGGTGTGAAAAATTTGTGTAACATATTAAGACCCTCATTCGAAAAGTCTTTAAAAATATTTAGTCTTTCATGCTACACTATACGATGTAGTTAGCTTTACTTGGCAGACAAGCCGGCATCTTGGGGACTTTCACTCGCAGCAAGGAATATTAGCGGGGTTTCTGTAAAACTAGTGTTTTGAAAATGATCTCTCTCCTTGAAAATATTAGATAAGGACTTTTCTTTGCATTTAAAGAGCTTTTAATAGACGATCTTGTCACATGAATGGAGCTGCATCTCATTATGACATGACGTCAAACCTTTTCGGGTCTTCATGCATCTGGACAATTTGACAGAAACAAAAATTAGAATAAAATTCTTTTTAAAAAAATTACTTCCGAAGCTGAAATATTTGACAATATGAATGGCAGATTGAACAATAAGAAAAAAACTTTGAAAAAATTAAAAAGATAAAAACGCATTACTTTACTAATGCGCTAATATTTCATTATATATGTTTTTTAAAATGGCAAAATCGTCATAAAATGGCAAAATATTTACATGTATATTTTTGAAACATGAGGACTGGAAATTTACGGCTCTCGCATTTCACACCTGCTTTTAAAAATGTCAAAATTAAAATTGTGCAAAAAGCAATTGTCAAGATTTTTCCCACGTTTATGGAAGAACATTTAGTGTTGTACTACATATGAGAAGGCCAGTCTATTTCGTTTCTTCACTCTAAAACTTTGAGTTGGAGCAATAAATAAATTCAACTGCTATTCAATATTTAGGAACTCAAACAATAAGAAGAAGCAGCAAGATGATGGGGTAATAAGAAATAGAACATACTTAATTACATTTTCGATAACAATGAAGCAAAAAAAGCAAAAAAAGTGGCCAACTAACTGGAGGAAAGCAACTTTTTTCTCAAAACGTTGGACGAAATTCAATTTTTTGACATTCTTACCACAAGTCTTTTTTCCAATTTTAACAATCATCCAGTTTGAGGGGAAGGCGACAGTTCACGGCATGTACCAAGTGTCAAGGCAAAGAGTAATATACGCTTTTTATGTTAGGTTTCCTTTTCCTGCAGTCGCTGACGTCATACCTCGATTAATTCCAGAAATGAACGGTTCGTAGTTTTGCTGTGGGCGACGTGATTATAAAAACTAACCACGAATATCAGACATCCAGTCTGTCACCGATAACTCAATCTAATACGTGAACAGTTATAGAAACTGATTCTGGGACCGTTTCCTTTAAAAATCACTAAAAAGTCGTTCAATATTTTAGAAGCTGAGAAGCCTATCAAATAAAGTCGGCGCTGTTCATGATCAGTTACAAGGCAGTTAAGTTTGCTATCTTGGAGTATAGAGCGTGTGTACTAAGGCAACAGAGAGTTCCTTCCTGAAAGGGAAGTAAATTGAAAATTGAACACAAAAAAACATTATAAACTGCGACAGAACAGGAGAGATGGCGTCACTGTCATTTCTTGGGTTCAGACCAAAGGGAGTCGGATTGGCATAGGTCGGATTATCATGCAGGCGAGTCTTTCACCTGTATGACCCTGGATCGAGTCCCGGGCTCCGCATGGGGTTTGAAACGTCAGTGAAATGACCCTGTGTACGAGGTTGTTATGATCGGTTAGTACGGCATGTAACCTTAATTCAACCAATAACAAAGCGTGTTCGAATCTTAAATTTCATGGGAAGTATACCTGGCATTTGTCTGACCATCGTAATTTGAAATTTTGATGCTGAGATGTATTTTAATAGTTTTATAGCTTCTGGTTTATAGGAAGAATTATTTCCATCGCAATTGACGTTAAAGTATTAACTTTTGTGTTTTTCTTGTAGAACCGAAACGTGGAACTAAAAAACACTAAATTAGAAAATAAAAAAATTCGAGAGACATCCATACACGTACAAGTTCACACTGTTCGTCGGGAAATTACGTAATATTCACTCGTCTTTATCAAGGAGTTTGGTTTGTAAATAAAGAACACGATCAGGTTGCAGACATACCGGAAAACCAAAGCTCACTGTCCTATGCCGGTAATCTATGAGAACTTGTCCAGAGCAACTTGTGAATTCCCTGGCAATGTCATGATTCTGCCCATTTGGTCTTTAAGTTACTACGAAAGGAGAGGAAAGATGATTTCGGATTTACCTACCCCGGAAGGAAAGAAAAACTGAATCAAGTTGAGGCGGAAAACAAGGTCTCACAAACTGACTCCAACATCGGCCGGGTCGGGGATATCGAACTGGAAAACTTAAAATCATAAGGCACAGGTCTTACAAATTGCGCCAACCGTTACAACCACTAGAAATTGCAGAATCTTGATAGTCAGTTTTTATCTTGATCAACTGATTTGCCTTAACATTTAAGTATAAAACATAAATTTTTATGGAGTTAAACTTGTAAATGAAAAGTAAAAGCAAAATTAAAGAAAAAACAATTTTTCTTTCAAAAGTATTAGAAAAACCTAGGTCTTGCTGATTAATTTTTGTTTACACTAATATACAACACATTTGTGGCAATAAAAAATATATTGACGGCAGATGAACTCCATATGTTTCATCTACAATAATAGAGTTAGATTGGGTTAACACTTTTCTGCATTACTTGCAAATAGGAAGAGATAGAGGAAAAACTTAATAAACGAATTTAAATACCATTTAAAATTTTCAAAATTAAAAAAAATAATAAGTTTTCAAAGCATTTAGAATTTTCATTTTTACTGTCTTCAAATTGAAAATAAGTTACAAAACGACCGATATCATAAAAAGACATGCTATATAGTCAAACTGACAGCCAGCCAGCTGTGCTTGATTTTCAGGCAGAAAGCTAAAAGCAAACAAGCCGTCAAATTGGAGAAGGAAAACGTAAATAGACGCAAACAACTAGCCAACTCATAATCGCGGTGACAATTTGTTTCGTTTGAGGAAACAAATGGAAAGTTTTAATGTCCAGGCATCGGAAGAAAGTTGAACAACATGTAATAAGATCAATTTTTTTTCACACTTTTTCCGGCGGGAAAAAACCCTCAACGCCTGTTTCAACAAAGCTACTAGTCAAACACTCAGCACTTGCGGAATAATAGAAACAAGCTAATACACGCCGGATGAATTCAATCAAGTCATACAACATTATAGAATAAACGTCTATAAATCTACGCCTATTGACAAGATTAAAAATAGAACCGTGAATTATTTTATAAATTTCGCACATAAAAATATTATAAAACGATTTCAGGTATTTACGTCATTAATGATATATTCGCCTAAAGTTGAAACTCGGCTTTAGTGATTTAATGTTAAGATGTATTTTCTTTGAATATAGTGGCTACAATACCTTGATATGCATGTGTATTGATTGTATGTTTGGTTTCGTATGACCAACCATTCCGGATTACTGTATGTATACAAAACCTTATACATACAAACTATATTCAATCTACCTACCTTTGGCTTTTCCAACTCTACAACTTAGTAACTGGGGGACCCTTCTGAATTTGTTTGAGTTCAAAAAAGTTTCAAACAGTTACATACACTTAAATTGTGTTGAATAGAAGTTCACGATCACTCTTATTTTTCTGGCTTATTGCCGATTGAGAAAAAAAATACGGCGCTTTTCAAGTCTGCATTATTGAAAAACTCAATTGATCATTTTCTTGACATAAACTGGTCACGGCTAGAAACTAAGCCAAGGATTTTTAAGTCACGAGATACGAACTGGTACTTTTAGCATCTGTCATACGGGTAAACCCTATCAATGACACTTACTTTATTTTAAAATGCAGTCGAACGGTTGGGTAACATATGTTCATTTTAATCTGAGGAAAAAACACGATTATTCTGAATAATTCAACACTGGTTCTATAAGAACTTTTTTTTATATAGATTTGGGACCCAACATTGGCTAAAATTTAACGCTTTCGAAGCTCTGAAGACTGGATGATAACGTAACATTACGCTGCAAAATCATGGAATCGGTAAATGGTCAATAATGGAACACGGTTTGCGATAACAAATTTTAAAATACACGGAAATTTTAAAAGAACGATTTACAGAACTCGTGATTTTTTTCTTTCACTTTATCTACACTTGTAAATCAAATACCAAACTGAAAGCTGCTATTTTTTAGATACCCTTGGAAGTGCTCACAATACACATCTGATAATTTTAATACGAGTTGAGGGTAATACCCCAAAAATATCTAAGAATCGGCCCAAAAAAATACGACTTTATAATCACAAATTTCGCTTGGTCCCTTCCAGGTGCGCTTTTTCTGCAACAAAAAGAATACTTTTCACAACAAAAACGAATGTTCCTCGTGTCATCACCAGAAAGTACAATGATATCAGCAGTCTGATATTTCATCCAAAAAAATCGAAAACACAACAATTAAAAGCTTCTGTCAATGAAAACAATGCCAAAACAATGCCGCGTAAGCGAGGACATATTCACACCAACTATATATAGATATATTGTTTACACGTTCTCTGTAAACGTATTTGGACAGCACGTGTGCATTATAAAAATAAACAAAAACAAAAGCTGAATCTTCGTTACGTGTCGTAATGCATAAAACCATGGCAACGGCTTGGTCCTTGGTCTCCTAGCAACTTGAAAGTGTTCGCTCATAGAGCTAGAACAATAAGCAATGTGTTTTTTAATGCAGAAAGTTGTAATTTTATTCTTAAAAGATTTGGATAATATATTAATCAAGTCAACTTAGCACAATTTTGTCTAACAAACTTAAAAAAATACGAGAAAAGTATCGCCCACGTAAAATGTTTCCAAGAACAATACAAACACACCATAAAATAAAGATTGTCTGAACCACAAAGATCACGACACAAGTACATTACCATATTATTTGCATATACTGAGTCCCAAACAGAATGCTCAAAATAAGCGGCATAGATAACATCTTCAGAAAAGTATATTGAAAACACAAACAGAGAAAGTTCGATAAACCAGGGAAACTATTCATCGACTAAATTTAAGAAAACTTGTTGAGATAACTGTAAATTCGGTTTAAAACTTTGCTGGAAGACGTTCTTGAGACCCATTAACTATGTGCTAAAATAAATACAAAACTTTTATTGCTGAATCACCAATTGCAACTGCTCTATAAAAGCAGCAATAAAAGTCTCGAGTAAGCTATAGGTTAACAACGTATAAGAAATATCCACTTTCCAATATCTAATCTGTGAAGAACAAACTGCAAGAAATTCAAAATTCGCTTCACACATTAAAGGCAACTATATATTAATAATTCATTGTGATCGAGACCTAAATAATTATATCGAATCTGTAAAACATCTGTATATTTTTTTCTACTTTTCCGTTCCTCATTAGATGTTTGCACACTGATAAACTTCAACTACAATTTTCGGACAAAAATGTGTCATTAGTATACAGAATGTTTTTTGATGACGATTCAAAGCTGCAGTGAACAACCACCGAGTACCGCACTTCAGTTTCATTCAAAATTCAATTTTAAACTATAGTTGAACGTAATACGTCGTGAAAGTCAAAGAAGATCACTTGAAATATCATATAATCGCCAACAAACACACCAGTAGGTACTCATAAGTAGGTTGAACAACCATACAAATTGTGTTAATACGAGTAAACGTTCTTTTAAAAAGTGTTTGGAAAAATCTCGTTGGTATAAGCTACATCTGAAATATCCAGAATTTAACATAAATTTAAATCCCCAAACCTTTCAAGTTTGCGTTGACTTCCAGCAGTGAATTTCCTTCTTATACCGTTGGGTTGTTTGCTATAACGCTTTGCTCAGCTAAAGCATATTTTGCAAAACATCACTAAAGCTGTAACCTGATTTACACAGGATGGAGAAGTTCCTTGGAAACGCACATGCTTTTAAAACATTTTAATTTGTTGCTTTATGTAAAGAAAACAGTTTAAGCTAAGAAAGGTGAAAACAACAAAAGCTACTTTCAAAACGATTTGATGCGTTCAGCGTTGATCAGCTCTAATGTTGCTAAAACGATATAACTGATGGGAATTGTGTTCTTTTTTGATTATCGAAATTGCTGAAACTTTCTCAGAACCTTTCTGTAACTGCAAGCAAGATATAAGGCGTGAAGTTGCTGTCGGGCTACCAGCCATTACCTGGCAACTTAAACATTGAAACTGCTTAGCAACTTAAGATAGTTCCTTAAGAATGCAAAGAAGTGCTTAACAACATGTGGAAAATCAATTTATGAAAAAAAAACACAAAGAAAGAAAAACAATGAAACATATTAGATGAGCCATCTGTTGCCACCTACTCGTCAAAGACAACGCTTTCTGTGAATACCAGACTAAACTGTTTGTGCTGGTAAATAAACCATAAAAATGCTTTCCAAGCAAAATACATCAAGCTTTTTTAACCTTCGGCAATGTTTTGGTTTTGTAGTCTTACATTGCAGTATTCCGTTCCTTTCCCCCAACACAAACTGTTTCTTCAGTTATTTTATGATACGCCAGGATGAAACTCCAGTCTCGGACGGCGAATTTCACTTGAAGAATCTCCACAGTATATCTTGGACTCTAAAATTCTACAAGTCATGTTTTTTGGAAGAATAAGATGAATGAAACATTTTGTATCGCGATGATTTTTTCCTAAATTGACACTTCAATGAATTTAGAGGTCCAAAAATATTTAATGTATTTTTGTGACCTCCTCTTAAAATAGCAACCAATTTCATCGTACAGATTGGGTTGACTCAAATTAGGACAATTTATAAATAACAAAAAAATTAAATTTTTTGTTGAAATAACATTATACTTTAATTTTTCTAGCACTTAAAATGTAAAGATATATTTAGACAAAAATAAACATGATTATGTGTGACGTAGGCCTATACTTATTTCTCTATTTGGGTCAGTTTTGACCCTACAAAATGACGTACTTGTCTGCATGGAACAAGAAATTGTAAAAATAGAAAAAAAAGTAATCACTATGCTATGCCTATGGCTCTAACCAAGGCAAGACGAAATAAACAGTTAAGTTATACAAACTAAAAAAGACGAAGCAGAGATATCAAACAAAACTTTGAAAACGAAATTTTGAAATTTGTGGACGTGTTTGTGTGTTGTGCATGGTGAAACCGTCAGTGGACCACAAAACTAATATACTACGCAAAACGAATCAGATACAGACCGTAATTTGGAGAAATATGTTGAAGTTATACCTCATTTTCTGCTCTGACAAGTCCCTATAACGTTTGAGACGTCGGTCTTTTTTCACTAATTTCTGTGCACGGGATATTTTCACCTAAAGTTCTTTATATTATGTGTTGCAATATATATGCTTACGACTTGTAACGCCTTCACTGAGAATAAGGTCGAATATATCAACTGTAATTCAAATCATGGAATAAATTGTTTTCCGTTTGATTCATGCATTCATAACAGCTGAAATTATTGCCAATTTCTTAAGAAATAGACAAATGAATGGTTTATTAAATTAAATTACTTTATAATAAGAAAATTAAACAGTTTATCATTGTACTCTGTTAGTGAGATAATAAAGTTTTTCACGGTGACATCTTTTAAGTTAAACTACTTAAATTTTTTTTGTACTTTGAGTCATGCTCTCGAGTGGGTTTAATATACCAGCTTGTTTCAAGGTTCGGATGTCGTTTTCAAAAAATCTCAACTTTCCTTTAACGTATTTGTAATGCATTAGTAAAAATGTTTAATGCTCAAAACTTAACTTTTATTAATCGCTTTACTTGCGTACAATATTTCTCGATTCTACTGCCTCATCAGTGCTTATCGCAGCTTAGCTCCCAGCAAAAGCTGGTACTATATTTACCGAATGGACGGCTGAAACAATTTAAAAGGAAAACACACAACTGATCAACAGAGCTGAGATACGAACTGCGTTGAAAGGCTAGAATACCCGTGTATCAAATGAACAAAGTTAACTCTCAACTTCTCCATACATAACCAGTGCAAAATAAGATATTTGGTAATGAGAAAATGGAAATGATCAAACAAAGCAAACTACTAAAGATTAAACGTAAAATTCTGTCAGACTCTTTTAAGGAAAAGTATGGGCTCAAGTTGGGAGAATTTAATAATTCAACTGGGACTGAAAGGGTTAATGAAATGACACGAGAGCTGACAATATTGCAGGATGTTAGCAGTTTTATTTCAGTGTAATTGGAAAATAAACAAAAGTAATTTATTATATACTGTGAGTCGATATCCGTGTGATAAAGCCGTGAATAAAAATCGTATCAGTGAAGTGATACGATAT
>JAOBRB020527587.1:0-18870 GCA_027575285.2 Zoanthus pulchellus | reverse complement strand
GTAAAAATTGCTAAAAAGTGTGACACCTCGCTGGTTTCTTTCAGCAAGTAAGCTCAAATGCTATCTTCAAGCTTCATGATGCTATTCAGTAGTGAAGAGAGGCAAAAAAGGCTCCACAATTAGCAAAAATCCACTTAGCGACAAGACACTTCAACGATACCATCGCCTCACAAACTAAAAACACAATCCCTGGGCCTACACAACGTGGGATGTTTCCATGGCAATGCCTAATAAGAATTAGAGAAAGCTAATTTATTGTATTGATACAAAAAACTAGAAAAACTTCCTAAACGGGAAAGGTTTAAACCGAAACACCATAGAAATTACCTTAACGTTCTCACACAATATAATTAGCTTTGAAAGCTAAAAAACATAAAATCTACTCTATGTTGCTAACACCATATATAAAATATGCCTGAAAGATCTAGACCTAACATCGTAAAGTCTATAATCACAAGTCTTTATATGTGCGTTGCCACTTCCAATATCTCAGCTACTTTTCAGGGATCTTCCAGTTTCGCCAAAGTATGTTGCTTGAGTAACAATCGACACCTGGTCTTTAATTTCAATTGTTTTTTAACCAAACGCAAAGCGAGTAGAAATAGTAATAGTATAAGTAGCAATAGTAGCAGTAGTAGTATTAGTAGTTGTAATAGTAGTAGTAGTAGTAGTAGTAGTAGTAATAGTATTAGTAGTTGTAATAGTAGTAGTAGTAGTAGTAGTAGTAGTAGCAGTAGTAGTAGAAGTAGTTTAGTAGTAGCAGTAGCAGTAGTAGTAGTAACAGCAGTTGTAATATCCCGAATTATTAGTAGCAGTAGCAGTAGTAGCAGCAGTTGTAATACCCCGAAACATTATAAAATTACCGCACAAATTACCTTTGATTCTCACGCAGTGCGATTTTATTTCAATTCGATCTATATTTAATATGTTGGCACAAAAACTTCTGATAAAGGTAACTGTTGTTTCAAGTGCTATTCTAAATAATTTTACATTAAATTATATAAATGAAATCAAAGTTATTTATTCTTACCTGTCCCAACAGAAAACAGCAGCAGCACTAAGTACATTTGTTTGGAACAAATAATTTGCATTTTGTAGAATTGAAGTAAGACCAGAGCAAGAACAGAATGATTGTCTAGTCGAATTTCAGAAGACTTGGTTGGCGGCAGGCTCTACTACCTGTTTGGAGTTTGTCATTTCATGTCAGAATTTTTCTCTTCAATGAACTTTTCTTTCTAGATTGTATTAAACACCAGCGGCAAAGTCAAAGCACCTGCGAAACCATTGGAATATTTCAAAGAAGCCATCAAAAAGGAATATGAAAGAATAATGATTTACTGAAAAGTCTGTAAATCTAAAAATGGCGCACTAATAGATGAAAAAGTCCAGTCTTTTTTGACACTAGGTCATCATGGGGTTTTAATGTTTTCGTATTACGCTACTGGGAAACAATTGTAAAGATATTTCTTGTTCCTATAAGTGATTCTTTACGATTGGTTATATACAAAGGTCAAAAGAGCGTTAACCGAAGACTTGACGAGAAGCCCTTAAATTTATGGAAGTTCGTTCTTCTTCGAAACAACAAGAAATCATTATAAATGTAAAAGACTGTCAGTGCTTTTAAACGTTACGACACAAAAAATACGAATAAGTAAAAACAAACCAAAATCCTGTTATTTCGTGGAATATCCACTGAGAGATGGTATAATTTACACGATTACACGGTGGCCCAGAATGCTCACAGTTCAGTTTAGTTTTTGACAGTTCAGTTTCGAACAAAAACCGTACTGTGAGCCTTCGAGGCCATCGTACATTTAGGATAGACATATTCACAAGCCACGTGATATTAGCTTGCGATGCAGGCATCCTTTTCTAAATAGCGCTAAAATTGCGTGCGTATACGTTTCCGAAAAAAGCCAAAAAAGTCTCCATAAATGTTTACAATGATTTCAATTTAGATTCATCAGTGTTCACCAGAGCTTAAAACCTCAGCACAAACTGCAGTTGTCGTTCTTTGTTTTCCACGCGGGACAAATTGGTTAGTAGTTGTATTTTTTAAGGCATGGGTCAAATTAGTTAATAGTTGTATTTTTTAAGGCATGGGATAAATTAGTTAGTAGTTGTATTTTTTAAGGCATGGGTCAAATTAGTTAGTAGTTGTATTTTTTAAGGCATGGGTCAAATAAGTTATGCAATAGTTTCTCATGGGTTATTGTGGAAATACTACTTGCTCTTGTATTTTCTTTCTTTATATACGCTGGCCTAAAGGCTCGTGTATATAAGGAAATGCATGTGATGGTGGCGTATTTAATGGTATATCCCACTCGAAACCATGGCAACTACTATTTATAATTAGTATAAATTTACTATGCTCTATTAAATGGTGAATCTGTGAATTTGATTGGCTCTTTCACTGTTTACTATCTGCTGATAATCAACAGTTGTGAATAGCCAATGAAAATCGTTCTTCTATCAATTTTGACCAATCACGAAGCTTCATGTACATGACTGACAAAAATCGCTTTCGGCAAAAAGAAACAATGGCGTCGCGACAATTTGCCGAAGTTCAGGACCAAGAAATTGAATATTTAATTAAAAAAGCAGTTCCAGAAAAGACAGAAATAGCAACAAAATATAGAATGAAAAGTTTTAATGTTAAAATACATGTATATATGCATATTTGACATAAAATGTTGTTCAACAGAAACATGTTTTCTCCCAACGAAAGCTGAAATTTATCAGTTGAAATGAATCTTTGTAAACACAATAAAACATTTTTTCGTAAATGTTACTCCACATTTTTATGCAATGAGAACATAGAAAACTCGGCTGCGCCTCGTTGACGTTTTGCTTGTAGAAAACTCGGGCTCGTAGTCTAATTGTTAATTATCAAACCTGGCAACAGCCAAGAACAAGAACGTCGCGACCAGTGGATTTTATGGAACGCCATGACTGTCTTATGTGTCAAATTTAGCATGATATGATGTGTTTTTGGCCTTATATTAGGTAGTATGATGTTTATATGCGGTCTAAATACTATTGTATTATGTCACAAGTCCATAATATGCGGTGGACAGCGAATTATATGAGGTAGTCCAGCCATGACGTTCGGTTTATATGTCATTATACTCGGTGGTTTTTGCTTCATATGCGGTAGACACACCCTTATGTTCGGTTGGTAATTCGTTATATTAGGTGGACTTAACATTATATGAGGTGGACTTAACATTATATGAAATGGATTTCACATTATATGAGGTGATAACGACATTATATGAGGCGGACACGGCATTATACGAACATGACATTATATGAGGCGGACACGACATTATACGAACACAACATTATATGAGGTGGACACGGCAATATGTGGCTCGCGGGCTCGTTTTGTCAGCGGATGGATAATTTTTATAAACTGGGTTTACTGTGGTAGTCCTTCCACAAAATGGCGGACATAACTCGTATGTCAACCCTGTTGAAAAAGTTGGGTTTAAGTCATGCCATCAGCAGCTTTGAACGCGAGAAAATAACTTTGAACTCTTTCTCGACGCCAGACAAAAAAAATGAGGGGTCCAGGTCTTAATAGTGGGCCTCCTCGAGGTAGAAACTCTCTGTGAGCTACCCCCTCGACGTGCACCGAAAAGATTAAGTCATTCTCTGATTGCTACTGCTGCTGTGTTACTACTAGTAGCTGGAGTACTTGCTGCTCTAAGAATCCCTGCACACGTTTACTTCAGGCGAATACGGTCACCCGTCGCTTCTATTCCCAGTTGTATAAGATCGTTTTCCTTCATAGAAGGAATCATATCAATAGTGACCTTGTCTTTCTCGAAATTGGATTTAGAATTGGACAAATTCAATGAGTCTAGGACGTCTAACATTTTCCTAATGTTATCCGCAATGTTGTCGACCATGTGAGTCCGAACACAGGGAGCCCGTCTATTGGAAAACCGCTGCTCAGTCATGAGCCTGTGTCCACCTCATATAATGTCGTGTTCGTATAATGTCGTGTCCACCTCATATAATGTCGTGTTCGTATGTCGTGTCCACCTCATATAATGCCGTGTTCGTATAATGTCGTGTCCACCTCATATAATGTCGTGTTCGTATAATGCCGTGTCCACCTCATATAATGTCGTTATCACCTCATATAATGTGAAATCCATTTCATATAATGTTAAGTCCACCTCATATAATGTTAAGTCCGCCTAATATAACGAATTACCAACCGAACATAAGGGTGTGTCTACGGTATATGAAGCAAAAACCACCGAGTATAATGACATATGAACCGAACGTCATGGCTGGACTACCTCATATAATGCGCTGTCCACCGCATATTATGGACTTGTGACATAATATCATGATCATAGTATTTAGACCGCATATAAACATCATACTACCTAATATAAAGCCAAAGACACATCATATCATGCTAAATTTGACACATAAGACAGTCATGGCGTTCCATAGGATTTGCTTAAACTTGTACAAATCGAGACAGCAAGTGGTACTTAAAATTCTACGGAAAAACGAGATTGCGAGACTTACTAAAATCTTTGAAAATTTTGTGAGATTCAAACTATTTGAAGGACCATTCGCCACTTCTAGTAATCAATAATGGCTGTAAAAGTGTACAGTCTGCTTTTCACTTGAATTAGGGCAAGAAAATGTAAAATACAAGTGCAGAAATTGGATTGTGTGCTGTGTTCTTTGCACATGCTTGGTTGTTTTACCGATGTTAACATCGCTTGTTGTTGCCTTTATCAGTCACGCATATTCACTCGTGGGTTTTATATTGTGCCTATTCTTGTGTTTGTGTGAAGCAGGCCTAGACTTAAAAATATCTTTTTTGAAATTTTAATAACAAAATATTATTTTTTATTACATATAGATGCGAGTATTTTACTGAAAAACACGCCACTCGTAGATTTCATTTAAAACTTCATCCGGGATACCAGCGACTTTAAAAATATATGCCAATATGGTTTGTAGCAGGGCTCCTGTTTGCAGCCAGGCATACTAAAAAGAGAGCTACAGATGTAGTCGAAAGGTCCATATTTAGCTAGTGTCAACTTTTTATTCTTTTTAATTAAGTTTTTAGGAGTGACATATTTCCATATCCTCATCGTGAAGATATCGTGTGACATATTTCCATATTCTCATCGTGAAGATATCGTGTGACGTCATTCCTTTGTTATTCCCATTTTTTTCGTTCCTTTTTTTTTCTGTTTTCGAAATACTCGTATCTATGTAATAAAAAGATATGGTAATAAAAAGAAAATTAATCGTTGCCTTGAACATTTGAAGTTTATCTTCAAGTTTACCACTTGAACACTGAAACTTCATATTTACTCGCATTTGCAGACACAAACGCTTAAAAAGCGCCTTTTTAATCTTTTTAAGGGCTAAACCAAGTATATTCAGTTACATATTGTGCTGCAGTGCTTAAAAACTTGCTTCAATTAAAAACTTCATTTTATACATAAGTTTTAAACAAATTGTATTTAGTCACAAAATCCTATTTACTAGTCTGAAGTAGATCGTTAGATAGAGAATTATGACACTAATTAAGCAAATCACATAGATCTTCAAATTATGCTACAAAGTTTTATTTACTGCTCTCAACAAAAGGCAACATATTCACTTCTTTTGTAGGTATTGTTCTTACTATGAAGAAATAAACACAATAATTGCGTTGTACTTTTAACCAGCGTTAGTTGTTAAAGTGCAAATGACTTTATCCAAAATATGAAGTTAATAACTACTCGAACATTGACAATTTGACAAAGACCCATTCAAGATTCTTCAAGTTATCAGTTTATGTGTCTCCAAGGCTTTACAATCTGCAAAGTAAAAACAGTTATCTAAGAGAAACGGTATAAAAAGCTAGCAGAATCGAATACGAACTACCGCCATGTTCTTGTTATTACCCTAGCGTCAGTTTACCGTGCAGAAACGCTCGGTTTGGACTCCTAGCAAGATCTTAGAATCTTAATTTTCTTTCGCAAGACCCCCGATTTTTGTCGGCCGACGAACTGTTTTTATTGTACCTCACCACACACTGATTTTTGGGCGTGAGAAAACAATTTGTTTATCGGAGCCAGTGCACAGGCCTTTTTCCACTTTCGTCAGTATCAGCCTAATTGGATTTCTCAGCGTGGTCGCATGACAAATATACATACTGCTTCGCTATTGGTTGAAACGCGTTCTGCATCCGACCATTTGTTTTTTGCTCCGCGACATACTAATCGATAGTTAATTATCGACCGACGTTTCAGATCAAACATGCTCAATTTTTATCAGCGACGGCAAATCTTGTCGTAATTTGCCACTCGCCAACAAAAGAATCGGGAGACTTGCGACGAAAAAGAGTCTAGCGAGTGGGTGCTTTAATATCAACCACATGGTTAGACCTTTGCGTTTTCTGGAACAGGGACGTTAAGCCGTATGTATTATTTAGACAAATTAAGAACCTCACACACTTGTGACTTTGATGTGTATCTACTGTTTAATTCAGTATTCAATGAGGGCATTGCTATCTCTAATCAAATATATAACTGAATCGACGATGTGGCTTATTCAGTAACACCTTTAAAATACTGAGGTAACGTGACAAAAGTTATTTCAAATAAATTAATTATGAGAAAATGGTTGGCAGAAACTGAAAGAATTGGTCAGCATTAATAAAATGGCAAAATTTTAGCAATTTCAAATATGGTAATATTTAGGGATTTATCATGACTGAACAGCAAGATTTACTCTCCAATACCAATTTTATATACATTTCCTCTTTTCATTTCTGGACACTATCTGGACCTATATTTAATTAACAAGACCATAGAGGATCACATGCAAGTATATTTTGGAGGCAAATAAAATTCTTGTCATTCTCTGGTCACCACTCTCTTGTCTAATGCCATCGCTTTTGAGTTATTTGAACTGCATATTAAACTTGCGGCAGCCATTCTCTTCAAAAGGCTGGGTTTCATTACCTTACATATAGCCCTTCCGCAATCCCCTCGTCTCCCTCCCTTCCTACTGGAGGGTCTTACCGTTTTGCATTACATGACTACCATTACATGGTAGCCATATCCTTGCATTGCTCGTTACTATGAGAGCCAGGTTTATGTAGAGTGCATCCCTGAACGCACTCGTCTTTGTGTTGGACACAGAGAATATTAAGCGAAGTGCCCAATTGGACCGGCGCAGAAAAATATCGAATGTTCATACAAATTACAAGTCCGCCAGGAAGAAAAACTGCGTCACACAATATGCAAGTTTGTGTTTTGTGAAAACAATTTTTATCAGTTGATTGTCTTTTCACAGCTCATTTCGCTGTAGCTTTTTAGACTAAAGCCGAAAAGCCATTGCCTCAATGAATAATATTCTAGTTGAACATTTATTAGCTCATTCACCCTTAAAATTTGCAATTGACCCCCAAATTTTTTAAAAAATGTTTCAGAGGAACGACCACCAAATTGAGGAGTTGTCAAAATATTGAATGAGATAGTTAACAATACCTATGATGGTTTGCAGGCACTTGCACACTGCGCTTCAGTTTTAAAGTTGTTTGCATTTCCATCACACCCTCCGTAAGTGAACTGTGTGCATTTATTCTTCCCTGAATTGAAGTAATACCTCGGCATGGCCGCCCTGCACGGTCCAACTACCTTTGGTAGGCTACAAACAGAGTTTCCGCTCTGTTTGGCTTTGCTGGCAGATCCTGAGGTTAAACCTAAATACACAACAGCTACAGAAGTGTTAGAAAAAACACTGGAGATATTATACTGCACTTTTATACTGAAGGTGAATATCTTTTGATTTAACATATCGTTGATGTTTCGAGGAAAAAGCTAATTACTTTCTTTTTATTTAATTCATTGATGAAAAAAAAAAATCCGGTCCATACTATTATAAGCATTACAATCACTTTCGTTTTTTCATACAATAACTTTTCTATGTTATTTAATTGCTAAACTATATTAACATGCTTATTGCTTTAGAATATAAAGGCTGAGTGATGATGTACTTTTAAACCAAGTGCCACAAAAAACTCAAATTAACTGAAGCTCGTGTTTAGATGGCTGCGACAGAAGGACTAACCAAGTGCCGATATCTGTGTTTTTTCTTCGATTTCATTTTTTTCTTGGTATATATGATTTCTGTTGTTAAGCATCACTCCTTCCACTGATTGTTTTGAAATCCTCAGAGTTTTGCTTGTGAGATACTCAAAGCATGCACTGAGACACAAGACAACTATGACTATAACTATTTGTTTTAATATGCAAAATAAAATGTCAAAATCTGAGAATGCACACTATTAAAAGTCATGGAAACTGAGCGAGTAGGCCTGAAGACAATCCATATGCGTGGCTTTGAAGTGTATCACCAGACTCGTCAGCCACCTCCGTTCACGCGGATAACAGCGGATAGAACTGAATAAAATTGTCGTCAAAAATTATGCAAAAATTACTTCATATATATTTCCTTCCAATTTTGATTAGTACTTTGTATTAGAGAAACATATATGATTCCTATCCTGCCGCAGGAAATGTTTTTTAGGACAGGGAGATTCCACGATTTAAAATTAAAATAGAAGTGTTATGAATAAATTTTGTAACCTGCCGCGGGCAACAAACTGAGCGATTGAGAAGATTTTTTCTATTTTTACGTACATAAATAAAAAGGAAAGAAAAACTTCTGCATGCGTACAACTTCTGTAAATGATATAGAAACAGTTCTATATAGCGGCAGCATACCGTCCCTATACTGATATAGGATGTGGATCGCAGACACTTCAATTTATTAACTTTTGCAAAAGTCGCAGAAAAAACAGATGAATTACAAATAAATGAATATAAAATAGGTAGCCGTTACCTTATGTCTACTTATTAGAATTATAATCATAAATGAAGTCTTTGTCTTCCAACGTGCAACATGCTGAGAGATTGAAATGTTTCTAACACGTCAGCACAACTTTCTTCGACAATTCTTAATATCGTGTTTTCATCAATATATATGTATATATGGTGAAAGTATCAAAGGAAAAACTCCCTAGTGAAAAGCTGATCAGTTGCGCATCGCTTAAATGTTATTACGATAAAAAACGGATAACGGCAACCAACAGAAATAGTCTAATCATATTTAGATATCTGTAAAACTTTTAATTCAAGAAAAGAAAACCAGAAGCAGCAATTATTTCACGTTTCGCTCAATGATCTTCAGTGCAATATCACATTAAATCTCCAAATAACATTTGCAGTCGCATTCTTCGTTCATTTTGGCGCCAAAAGCGCTGCAGTAACGCAGACATAGAGCATCGATTCATGTCCTAGCTCTAGATCTTGCTATAACAAATATATATATATATATAGTATATTTTATTTAATCCCCTGATGAGTGGACAACCACGAAACAGGCTTGTAGGGATATAGCTCGATTGAATTAACCTTCACCATATACTTCGCTCTACTTATTTGTATTGAGCACTGTTTCACGGATATCAACCTCACATTTTATATTTATATATATATATATATATATATTTCAAAAGTTTTGGGTTTTTTGCACACACGTGACTGATAAGCACAAGAGAATGAAAAATACGCATGCGCAAATTAGAATTTGTGTTTTTTGCTTTAATGCTTGTTTGACGGATGTTCACACTGGTGAAAAACGAATAAAAAGTATAAGCATAAGCGCAAAAGAAATATATATATATTTATATATCTTTTTCTTGTACTTACGCTCGTGCTTAATTATCTCACAAGTACGAACCAGGTTTTACGGCTGAGCGATAATATATATATTATTGATATAAACGGGATGTACTCAAAAATACACAAATGCAAAGACTGAAAATTTTCTTAGTCTTAGATCTTAGCCGCAAAACATTTATTTTACAAGAAGTTCCATATAATAAGTCGGTTTGTCACGATCATGATCAACTTTTCCTTCACCCAAATTCGTCATCACGAGTCAAAATGTGTGAAGGACAGATAATCTGTAAATATTGTGCATTTAATATACTCACAACCATTTGAAATGGAATAAATAAAAACGAGTATAGCTTATTATACTCACAACCAATTGAAATGGAATAAATAAAAACGAGTATAGCTTATTGTTGTTACGGATTACACTATCAGTTCTCCAAATATGAAATCAAAATATCTTTTAAAACGTTTCAAAGAAGAAAGTTAAATAAATTAATGTGACTTAACTGATAAAAGGAAGAACTTGCTGTCAGTAATTTTACTGCAATTTTCCGGCGCATTCAAATGATATAATAGCTCTCATTTAAAGGTTGAAAATAATATACGGAGAATTAAACAGCATTAAAAGTTAAGATTGAATTTACGGTTTATATGAAAGGACATCATTAAAGTTTGTAATTTTTGTAAAACTGGAACTTAAGTGCAACAGCAAGACTTTAGACTATCGTCGTTCTCTTGGATTCGACTATATAGCTATTAAGAGACAGGTTTTAAAATTAAAGAGATAAAAATGTAATAGGACTAAATACAAATTAAAAACAGGCTACCTCCAATTATCAACAAGGCCACTAAAACAACCGGTTTGAAGCCAATCCCTGTATCCTGTTTCATTGCTTGGCAGTATATTAAAAACACAAATTAGAAGCAAATCTACTGGTGACTTTAGTCACTGCACTCCGTTTACACCGACTGAGAAAGGAAGAAGTTGGTAAAATGTCACAATTCAAAGAAATCGTCGAATCAAATCTCAGACTTTTCAATAGAAATAATGAGTTTAAAAAATGTGGTTGTTAACAAAGCAACATCTGAATCAACTTGTCCAGCTGAATTAATATTCAAGCGCGTTTTCAAAAGATTTTTATTCCATTGTTTCATTACTAACACACTTTTAAATCAGTTTTAATTTGCATTTGAGTTTTTTTATCTTGTCATGTCAAAGAATGCTGGTGTTTCTTAAGAGCTTTTAAAACAGGTTTGAATTTGAATTTTTAAAACTTTGATTTTTTTGTTTTATTTTTTGGGAAGAACGGTTTCTCTCATGATCACACAGTGCTAACCTGTTCATTAATGACAGTTCTCATTCATGTAAGCCAATAATTTTCAAATCATTTTTGTTTCAAAATACATGTCATATGATATGTTTTGGCGGTTAAAATTTTGTGCAGGAACTCATCATCCGGAGTTTGAATTGCCGATCTTTTACATCTTAAAGTAACTTTTCATTCTTATTGCTGTACAGAACTCAGAGAAAAATGTTTCCTTTATAACTCACAAAATTATTTTCTTCAAAGTACCTAAAAGCGTCTGTGTTTATCTATTTGTTTTTCGAAAAACTTTTAATAAAAGATTTGAATAAGTTAATTACAGTTGCACCCAGTTCGCGATTCTCTGCAGTTTCTAGCTATTACCAGGCTCAATGTTAAAAATGAAAAAAAAAACTCTTTCTTCGACTCTAGTTTCGCGGAAAGGGTAAGTAACACACATTTATTTAAAAAATACCACAGGTAGCCCAGGCTAACGATCAGTAATATATTAAGCATAGAGTAGTTTGTATAGAAATATAGAGAGAATGTATGGAGTTTTAAAATTACTATATTTTTTCACTTTAATCCAAATAAAGATAGAGAAAAAACACTCATCGTGTCTTTTTGTGTCCTTTTGATGTTCTCAGTAATCCATTGAACGTGTTTCGGCGAATTCCATTAGAGTTTATTTGACTTGTGTTATTCACGCGCGAGCTAATTTCGTTCCCTGAGGAACGGTGCACTTTCGGCTGCCGTAACGAGCTTTCCAACGAACCCAAACATGACCTAATTTGATTTAGCCAAGAGTCGAGAAAATTGCTTTCAAAGTTGGCTTTTTAACAAAACTAATAATCTTCAATTTATACTTTGTCGTCGTCACCAAGGAGTTAAGAACAATTTGAGGCTGACACTACCAGAGAATTAAGAACAATAAGCCTTGAGTTAGGAAAATCTTACTGGTTCTTCTTAAGAAAGCTCGTGTACAATATCCAGAAACCGCGGAGCAGACTTTTTATTAGGGGAAGTGGGGGAGGGGGGGGTAACATGGGGCTATGGACCGCGGAAGGCGGGAACACGTAGGGGGTCTGAGGGAAATTTCGAAAATTCAAAATGGCGGCAAAACTATTGGAAGGGGAGGGAACTGCTCCGCGGTTCCTGATACCCTCTTGGTGTTCTATTCAACCTGAGCTAGATGCTATTGGAAATTTTAAAATGATAACTGCGCAGTAGAAGTGCAACAAATTATTATTACTATAACAATTATTATCGACTGTCTCTTTTTCTGTACGCTCTAAAAAGCTGGCCGGACCGGACTTTACGCTTTACGATCAAATTTCTCACCGAAGCAACTGACATCTTTCATTTTCAGTTGAATAACAGCCGGTTTTATCTCTAAAACCAACTTTAATTTCCAAAAAAAAGAGGAAATTGCCACTTTCTGGTAGAACAAATGACAACTGAAAATCTGAGATTAGGAAAAGAATAGCGAAAATTGACAAGTGTTGTGTAGGTTATAGCATTATATCTATAGATATCTTGAACCATCATTGACTGGACATAGCGGAAACGATATCGTTTCATGTAAAAAACAAATGCAGACACTACAATATATATTATATAAAACATAAAAGCAAACAGGGAGAAAAAGTAAGAAAAAAATGATTGAAAGAGTATTAGCTTTGAGAATGAGGTGAGCTTCGCGTGCCATCGTTTTAGCTGCTTCGATTCGTTTTTTTTCTGTGGCATGGAGGGTACAGCTCGTGCACCATACTGCACACATCATCCATTAATTGTTTTTACATTTTTCTTTTTTCTGTGGCAAAAAAGGTTACTAAGAATAATCAAGCTGAGCTTTGATCAATTCCACTTGGGAAGGCCAGTTGAAAGGCCAGTGTTGAAAGACTGATATTGACACTCCAAAAAGAATGTTCAAGATGCCGGAATACGGGCAAGGCAAAGATAAATTACATGCATGTGTTACTTGCTGAACAATTTAATTAAAATTGTAAAGGTCACGTCAACAAGAACAGTAAACAAAGAAAACATTCGTTTTTAAAAAAAATTCAAAATATTTTAGAACTTAAATAGGAATTAAAACATGAAGGTTGGAGAAACGTTTTGTTTTTTTTTAAATTTTTTTATTGTTTATTATCGTAGCCGATAATTAAAGAAAATTAATAGTTTCATTTTAAACTGAATATTGTATCGCTTTTAAGTACATCAAGTAAACGTTAACTGATCACTAATTTGAGTATGTTGTTTAATTAAGCGAATGTTTTATTGCCGTAGACCTACCATTGCCGAGTCTAAGTCTAACTCCATGGAAATTTTGTAGATTTTAAATGTCTTGTACAATTTAAAACCTCGTAGGCTAGGGTTTTCACACATCTATGTTAAGTCGAAAACTTCATTATCATATAAACATGAGATTTTTACAAGCTTCATTTGTTACGCTTCCCTCTTTGATGAAGGAATAACTGTTACAGAGAAAAATGGAAAATATCATAAATTGTTCAAGCAATGTTATCATTTACAAGACTCAAGAGTTTATAATATCGCTCTCATTCATGTATGCCATAATATTTCATATTTACTTTAGTTCTCACTCAGAGAATCCCCTAATTATTGCCTATTAAAGTATTATAATGGCCGTTTTCACACTAGAAGACAAACAAATAGTCTAGACGGACAAATTGTTTGACTATTCCAAATTTCAAATTTCTCGAATTCACATTAGATGTACAAATTGTTTGACAGTTTGTACATCTAATGTGAATTCGAGACGACCAAATTAGAATAACCGCTTTTTTGCTAATTCCAGGTTCCAAGCGGCCATGAAACTCAATATTTGTTCGACTTTGTTCTTCTATTGTGAATTTAGGACAATTTTTGGTCGACTTGTTCGTCTGGAAGAACAAGCCGTCTGCGTTTGTTCGTCTATATAGACGGACAAATTTAGACGATTTGTTCGTCTGAAAATTTGTACGTCCCGTTTTCACACTAATCGATTTGTTCGTCTTTAATAGGGAAGCCTCACATATCGATTTTGCCCAAAACAAACGTCAATTTTAAGTTTCTCTCAAGACCCCCCCCCCTATTTTTGTGATCTGAAAACATTGTAAAAGGTTTAAAGGTTAACAGAGTATACGCTCTATGACTTTATTTCAAATGTCTTCGATGAAGTTTCCATCAAAGTCAATTCATTAAATGCTTCAATAACGATTTGATTCCGCTTAAACTACTGCGAGTCAAACAGTAATCGTATAACATATGACCGAATACAAGAAGCAACAAAATATAGAACACGTTCTGGAGAAAAAAGGTTGCGTCAGCTGTCAGCAATGACCGCGAGCTCAACAGAAACGAATGAGTTTGCGGCTAATCTCATCGATTTCTTGGCTCGCTGTACGTGAAGAATACTTTATTCGCAACAATAATATAAAAATAATCAATAAAATTTATCTAATAACAATAATAGTGATAATAAATATGTTCAAAACACTGTTTCATTTGATTATTTGATTAATATGAAGCTAAAGCTCTGGTTAAAATATATATGTTAATTGTTAAACGTTCCTAACTGATACGCGCTTGTGTAGTATTTAGCTGGCAATCGTCGATAAAGTCCCTTTGTGAAAATCTGTGGAAATACTTGATTATCTATGAGTTTCAGGCAAGATATCGACCACCACTCGTCTCCCCACAAAGTAGTCTGCATAAAATTTCAAGTCCGATCAGACTGTACTATATAAACATCATAAATTTTGTGAGAAACATAACGAACTGAGTTATTTATATCCATTTCCAAGATGTTTCCAAAAAGTTCAGGATTTTTTAACAAAAGAATCGAATTTTCCCGTGTTACAGAGAAACGTCACTTACACCAATTCCCCCCTCCCCACCCCCAAACGTAAAATTGGCGTTTCTTGTGGGCAAAATCGGTATGTGAGGCTTCCCTTAGAAGATTTAATTGTATGTCCAGACGACTTTTTCGTCCTTTGGCTTTAGTGAAAACGGCCAGTGTGCTAATAGTCACCACTTCAGATAAGATTCATTTCCCTTAGCGCCGCAATCTTCAACATATCAACGCGATCCTGACGAAGTGTATGTCCTTCAATATCTGTTATAATTTTTTTCTCTATCTCATCACACGTAGCGTTTCTCCGTCTTCGAATCATTTTAGGACTCGGAACAAAATTCTGCATTTCTTGGCTAAGTTTTCGAGTGATCTGTGCATAGCGGACATCAAGTTGTTCTTTTAATTCACTTCTAGAATTAGAAAGCGTCGATTCATTTGGCAACGAAGTTGTTGAACTATGCTTTCTCATCCCATTGTTTGTTGCAGTTTCATCTCCATTTTCTACTTCTTCATTAGAGAGTAAAAGCCAGGTATTTTCGTAGTTGTTCTTTTTGAATTCTTTATGAAACAATTCTTTCAGTTTTGTTGTCATCGTGCATTCTGTGTTTAGAAACTGTCTGGAATTCAAGAAGCCCAGCTTATTATGCCAGGGTCATAAAAACAGTTGTTTCAATGCAATAAATCGTGTGAAGGTCAAGCTCATGAACAATGATGCTCCGAGCAAATAAATAAACTCTAGATCAGTAAAATTTATAACTATAAATTGCTGAAGCCTATCACTGTTTGTGCTCAGGTGTGTGTCTGTAATTTTGTTCTTTACGTGACCTGTTGCTTACCAAGATTGAAATGGATACGACGTTAAAAGAGTAAATTTTGACGTTATTCTTCTGAGCTTCAGGTGAAAGGCGGCACGTAAAAAGGATAAAATTAAAGCTATGTACGCCTTGTTTCCGAAAACAATCAAAACAGCTTAATTGCGGAATTCCAAGCTAATTCTCGTTACGGAAACAACATATAATGATGAGATTTAAAGTTACTCTTGTTTATCGACGCATAAAGTTTAGTATGCATGCCTTATTTATTATCTTTTTGTTTGTTTTTTCTCGGCTAAAGACAATTTTTCGGTGCCCTGGTGAATCCAGCTCTAATTAAAAGAATGTTGTTCTCAATTTTAACTTTTCACAGAGAAACGTAAGTTTGGCTGCGTCAGAAGAGAATCGAGTTATCGATGCTTTACAGTAAGATCTGACATTTGAAGCCGTTGGCACTACCGCAGACAAAAAACCCTTTGTACAGATAAAAAGGTAACTACTCCAAAAGGCAGCTTTTGAATCGAAAGCGTACTAGTGTGAACAACTTTACTCTAAGTACGGACTTTAGCAATGAGATACACTAAACTGGACAACGATTCGTCATAATATATGACTTTGCCGTCAGTACTGAGATATATTAGTATGAAGAAGCCATAGTTAAACCAAAACTGAGCTGTTTGTTTGTTTTTCCATCCCAAAATGGAAACTATAAAAAGTTGCAAATAACTTATCGTTTCGTCAACGATTTTACGTAACAAAGAAATATATTTGCCATAATGAAATTGCTGGGACCCCCCATTGATCTGATGGTTTATCATGAAAATGATCAATGCCCAGGGGGATACCAGCATATATGACAGCTGTAAACATTTAAAAGCTAATATTTAGTAATAAACACAATCTTAAAAATATATACGGTTCTTCTTGATTTCACTTTTCCATATGCATCTTTTTACATTGACCTTGCCCGACCTGTTATAGTCTGTTTTTAATCTAGTGTAGTATTTATTTAACTTGGCCCAGGTATTAAATAACCCTTCGGCCTTTTGGGCTTTCCTTGTTGGTTTTACGTCATTAGTGTAAAGTTAAAGAAATTTTGAAACTAAATTGAAACAAATTTAGTTTTAGTTTTTAAAATCGAAATAGCACAAGGCATATCAAAAGTGCAGCTCAGCAGTTCGATAGTTTGCTTCTACTAATAATTTGTAACCCTTATGAATCACTTGATGGATAGTTTTATTAGCAGACGACTGTTTGCAACAAATAAAGGATTATTGACTGGTTTTAAGTGGTTTGTTTACAAATACACCCACGCAATGACGTCACTATATAATGACGTTTTCTCTGATTATTTGTTCAAAGAAACGTTTTCCCTAAGAAGTCAAACTCCGTTCATATAACACAAAAAACTTAAAATCGTTTTACACTTTTTACTTTCAAACCAACATTAGGAAATTTGCAATTAGTTTCCAGGGACCTATCTTTTAAAATGCATAAAGGAAAAAAAGTTACACGAGGGCATGAGGGAGACGAGGAAGGGGAGTGGGCCCCCTTGCAATTTAAAAGGCAGTCCAACCAAATGACATGAAACTTGGTACATTTTATAAAGGTGCAGTAAACTTTTAGTTAAGTATGGTCACGTAAGAGTTTGTTGGTTTTCATGGTAGCCGTAGCAAAGAAACTACATTGCCATTTGTAACATTGGCATTCTCCAAAAATCGTCCAATCAAAATAAATTGATATAAAATGTTTCCACTTAGCTTGTAATTTATATTCACTTGACTTTCAATTGATTCAGTCACGTGACTTCTAACTCGTTTCATCAATAATGAAGGGAAGCAGGGGCGGTGAGGAAAAATGTCGACACCGAAGAGTTTCAATTATTTATGCTGGTTATTAATAACATTTTTCCTGTTGCCATGGTAACCATTTCCAAAAATCCAAAATGAAGATCAGGTGGCAGTAAGTAGTGTAGTAAATGGGGGTACGAGCATACTTTTGCCATTTAGAAGCGTACACAGGCATACAATAGCTCCCGACCCATGTTCTTGACACACGTTCCATCATATCAAACAGATAAGACTTCACGTATAGAACGTTTTAGGGGCAGTTGTTTATATGTAGCACAAGGTAGTTTCAAGTACAAGATGAATTGGAATAAATATGTATGTAAACCAAGATGGTTAGCACAACCTCCACACCAACCAACCAGTTAGCCATAGCACACCCAACCGGTTAGCCATAACACACCCAACCGGTTAGCCATAGCACAACCAGTCGGTCAGCCATAGCGCACCCAACCGGTTAGCCATAGCACACCCAACCAGTTAGCCATAGCACAACCAACCGGTTATCCATAGCGCACCCAACCGGTTAGCCATAGCATAACCAATCGGTCAGCCCAACCGGTTAGCCATAACACACCCAACCGGTTAGCCATAGCATACCCAACCGGTTAGCCATAACACACCCAACCCGTTAGCCATAGCACAACCAATCGGTCAGCCATAGCACACCCAACCGGTTAGCCATAACACAACCAACCGGTTAGCCATAGCACACCCAACCGGTTAGCCATAACACACCCAACCAGTTAGCCATAGCACAACCAATCGGTCAGCCATAGCACACCCAACCGGTTAGCCATAGCACAACCAATCGGTCAGACATAGCACACCCAACCGGTTAGCCATAACACACCCTACTGGTTAGCCATAGCACAATCAATCGGTCAGCCATAACACACCCAACCGGTTAGCCATAACACAACCAACCGGTTAGCCATAACACAACCAACCGGTTATCCATAGCACACCCAACCGGTTAGCCATAACACACCCTACTGGTTAGCCATAGCACAATCAATCGGTCAGCCATAACACACCCAACCGGTTAGCCATAACACAACCAACCGGTTAGCCATAGCACACCCAACCGGTTAGCCATAGCACAACCAATCGGTCAGCCATAGCACCCCCAACCGGTTAGCCATAACACAACCAACCGTTTAGCCATAGCACACCCAACCGGTTAGCCATAGCACAACCAATCGGTCAGCCATAGCACCCCCAACCGGTTAGCCATAACACAACCAACCGTTTAGCCATAGCACACCCAACCGGTTAGCCATAGCACAACCAATCGGTCAGCCATAGCACCCCCAACCGGTTAGCCAT
>JAOBRB020526662.1:0-18881 GCA_027575285.2 Zoanthus pulchellus | reverse complement strand
ATGACTGAAAAAAATATTGTTCAATTTTGAACAGAACGGGCCCTCATATCCCCACCCCACCCCACCCCCTGCTTCAGTGTTTTAATGGTTTATCTCAGCTATGCCAATATAATTTCTCCATGCCACACAAGGTAGCCCGAGTAAACGTCTATCTATATGGCGTTTAATTATGTTCACCTCGTGTGTAGAACTCAAACTCGACTGGCCATCCGCCATGATTGACAAGAGATACAACGAATACTGTCGGGGGAGGAGAAGGTCTCCTACTCCGACCCCTGTAGGAAGTCTTTTGATCATAATGCTAGCGGGGGTAAGCTGGGTCAGCTGAGCCCGTGATTAACATAGGTGGATGACCAGCGGTTGAAAGTACAATGCAAACTTGCAAGTGAAATAAGTAAAGTTTAATGTTGCAAGCAAAAACTTGAATGGCAAATGTTCAATGTTGAATGCGAAAACTTGAAGGTACAACCCGCTGAACTTGAACGTGAACTTGAACATTGCGTACGAAAAGGTAAATGTACAAGGCAAAAACTTCTATGTTGCACGAGGAAAGGTGACTGACGAAAGTGTAAACTCAGATGTCAAACAACAATGGTAGGATAAAATACGAAAAGTAGAATATAAAATGAAACATTGAATTTTGACGGGGATGGAACGCCATATATCTAGGCGTCTAATTGATATAACTTTTGACATAAATGAAGGTACATTTTCTGGTAATGAACAGCAAAAGGGTACATTGCAATGCTTCCAAGAGGAGTTGTGTGCAATAATGTCCTAGAGCAAACCCTTCGCCTTTCTTCCCCTCTGTTATTCATCTGGCGTTGGATACATTGAGAATTACATGCTAACTTTGGCGGGGATAATTGGAGAATTACGATGATGTCTTGCAGCAAACCCTAGAATTCACGACCGCACCGTTGCAAGAGCCCTAGAGGGAATGTTCTATCGAGTTAGCTAGACGGCTTCCAGCAGAGAGAAACTAGGCTGATGTTATTGAGGCCAAGCAACCGATGCGCTAAAAGCTTCCATAAACCAGCCGCTCAGCTGGTTAATTCAATATTTAATAAGCAACCAAAACGTCTCCATTTACACTAACAGGAACGTGGTCGCGCAACGGCATGTCAACATTGCAGAAAGTGCAGGGTAAAGAGCTACGAGCGTTTTATAGAGAATTTCCCAACTTGTCTTTGGATAAGGACAACGTTCTCCGGCGAACGTGCAAAGGAGTTACCCCAAAATTAATTGTCCTTTCATTAGCATCAAGGCCAAAATCCTTAGAAATGTTACACGATGACACTGGACATCTATGTGCTACCAAGACCAAGCATAGGGTACTGGACCGATACTTCTGGCCATTCATGGTGTAAGCAGAAACTAGTTATTTCTCAACCAGATTATACTTTATTTATTTTTTACAAAACTGCACGGGTTCATAAAACACAGCTCAAAACACACACACGCACACACACACACACACACACACACACACTCTCTCTCTCTCTTTCTCTCTCTCTTTGGATCCAGGTCCTTCAATTCTCAGTCTTTTTAGTCTAGGCCCTCTCACAGTCTTCCCCTCTGGAAAGAATTTTGTTCTCAACATGTACTACTATGCTCAAAATCTTACACAACTAATGACAATCAGGTTGTGCACGCCTAAATGCCTCAACTCTGGTGCTACAAATAAACAAACTGATTTGATCAAATGATACAATGTTTCATATAAAGTCTCTGCAATCTTTGTTCTGAGGTAATGCCTCTTGTATATGTGTTCCTTTTTTTTAGCAATATCTCACGAAATTACTGCTTCCAGTAACTAGCAAACAAAGAAACAGTTCAAATAAAACGGAAGTGTTTTTCTTTTGGTCTTGCACTGCTCTTTAATAAACAATCCTTGATTGGTTCTGCAGCCACGGTTGTACATAATTCCAATGTGGAGCATACCATAAAAACATTGATGGGGGACTTTACCACTGCTGCGGTATCACAGTCATACCATGGATTCCAGCGGTGACAACTGGTTGAATGAATGGTTGTCCCAAGCGATTGTATGTTACCCTGTTTGGGGGTCGTGCAACGCGTTGAGGTCTTCTGTGGACATTGTCTCTAGCATCTACCTCTTCCTATTGGCCTGCAGGCTCTTCTTCTTGTATTGTGGAAGTTAATTCAGCGTCACATTCCATATCAGACTCAACTTGTACAGCATCTGGGTTATCATCAGCTTCCCACAGAGCCTCCAACTTTTTAGGACAAGCACCATACTTGTCATCCTGTGTCTCAATTTTGGGTTTTATTGTCGAACGTTGTTGTTGGTACTTTTTTTTCTTCTTGCGATGCCTTTGTTGGGGAACCTGAGCTTGCTATGTTGACTGGTGGGTGCAGGGTAATAACAGATATCTGTGTAGTAGTTTTGTACCTCCCTCCCCTTTCTCCTGTCTCACTTTGTAAACTGGCATGTCGTTCTTACTATCAATAACAACATAGACTTCATTTTCCTGGAAAGGTCCTAGCTTTCCCGTACCACCACGCTTACTGAGGTTTCCTACAAGAACACGGTCGCCTTTTTGAAGAACCGCATATTTGTTTGATGTATGCTTTAGACATGGCACTTCTCCATTTCTTTACGTACTCCGGATAGGTAAAGTAACCATGAGGAGGTCTCCGGCCAAACATAAGATCGATTGGTAGTTTTATGTCCAGGCCAATGGACCTGTTGACACTGTCTACTACAATAACTTACACTTTTACAAAGCAGAACAGTGCATTAATGGTTTTCCATTAGGCTGTAAAATTTTACATACTACACAATAATGGGACTTTCCTGTTGAGCCGACTTCATGAGGTGAGGTTACTCTTTGTCCTTCAGTTGTAACCTCCTCTGGTTTCCCGAAACTTGCATTCTTCCATTTCCCACTTTACGACATCTCTTGGACCAATGCTCTGAACTACCACAATGAAAACAGTGATCACAATGATCAACTCTATTTTCATCTGTTCATTTCCAGTGCATGCTCTCTTTGATCGTTTTATTTCGTTGATGGTCTTACTACAATTCAATGACTGCTTTTCCATTTTCTCTCTTAAAGCTGTTATTTCTGATTGCCTTGCTCGCAACGTAGCCATGATTTTATCTTCTTTAGATGCTTTATTTTCAACTCCTTTCTGTTTCAAATGTTTGGCACGTTCAGATGTTGAGACTGTGTCTGTAGTTGCAGCTCTTAACTTAATGGTCTTGAGTTTTTTCAGCCTTTCATTCTCTGATGATACTGCTATATTTGATTCCTAAATTAATTTCTCGTCTTTAGTATCTGTTTTCTCTAAAAACGGGCGAATCTTTGACCTAATGCTCTCGTCTTGCAATCCAGTTTCAGCAGTTCTTAAAAACAAACTTTAAACGTGTTCTGGATCATATTTCAGGGTACTGTTGTCTCCTCCTCCTTCGTAACATGCAAACAAAATTTGTTGTCTTAAATCGAGAGCTGTCATTAAAAATGCTTGAGGGGTTTCCTTTGGTTCTTGTGAGGCAGAGGCAAGATTTTGATACAATTCGGTTGTATTTTTTACACCGTAGTGATTTCGTAGAACTTTCTTTAAGCGATCAAGTGTCAAATCTTTGTAAGTTTCAAGATAGCGTCGAAAAATCATACCTGGAGTGATGCCACAAACAATTCCGTCCACTATTTCAATTTCCTTTATCCTTGAGATAAACCTGTTTGAATTTGTCTCACCAGGGAAGTGTAGCTTAGCTCATCTTTTTTTCTCCGGTTCGCCAATTTGTCCACTGATTTTGAACTGTCATCGGAAAACACTGTTTGACAATAAATTATCGACGGGAATTTTGCTTGGTGGTTTAATTTCGGTCTTTGGTGATTTAATTCCACTGACATCATCGTTTTTTATCTTTAATTTAGTATCCTGAAGAAAAGGGGTGACTTCTGCTTTGTCCAGATGTTCAATAATATTTTGTAAACTTTTACAAATTTTCTTGGCGATCTCCGTTTTGCTTTTGCCCTCGTGTTCAACTTTGAAGTGTTCGGCAATAACTTTTAAATCTTCAATACTCGAGCTAAAATTTGTGCTTCGATTTCCAACTGCAGATCTTCCGCCGCCATATTTAATCATCACGTCGGGCTCTGGCTGTGTAAGCCGAAACTGGTTATCTCTCAACCAGAATAAACTTAATTTAATTTTTACAAAACTACACGGGTTCATAAACACAGCTCAAAAAACACACACTCTCTCTCTTTTTGGATCCAGGTCCTTCTCAGTGTTTTTAGGGTCTAGGCCCTCTCACAATTGCAGGCGACATCGAAGGATGGTGCAAGAACTGCATAGTGTGTCAGCAAAGGAGAAATCTTGTTCCATTTTAAGGCCCCATTGTATCCTATTGTGACAAAACGTCCAGGACAATTTGTGACCATAGACATTGTTGAGTGCCCCATAAGTAATCGGGGAAGTTAGTACTGTTTGGTCATGATTGACCGCTTCATAAAATGGTTAGAGTTATTTCCCTTGCGAAATCAAAAGTCTGAAACAGTTGCCAAGAAAATAGTAGATGGATGGATTCCAGGGCATGATGCTCCAGAGCTGTTACATAGCGATCAAGTTACCAATCTTAACAGCAAGACTATTGAAGAGATTTGCAAAGACCTAGAGGTCCTGGAAATAAGAACCACCCCTTACCATCCGTAGTCAGATGGAGCATCAGAGCGGAGCATACGGACGGTAAATGCAATGCTGGCCAAGGTAGTGTCCCAGGACCAGAAGACCTGGGACCTTTACTTGTCTTTTACCTGCTTATCATATAACGCTGCTGTCCATTGTAGTATTGGATACACACCAAGCTATCTAGAATTTGAAGAGAATTGCGTCTACCGAGTGACCTAATAGACTCAACAGTAGATCAGAGAAAAGACTTTAGCATACTGATTTTCTTCACAATTAGAACACCGTTTACACCAAGCCAACAGTGCAGCTAGAGAGACTTTGGCATCAGCACATACAACACAGAAGAGCTACTACGATAAGTGGGCAAGGTCAAGTCATATAAGAAGCTAAGGGCGAACTGGTCATGTTGTTCGACAAAAAAAATCAAGGGGAGATGTATGAAGTTAAACAGACCGTGGACTGGACACTGGGAGGTGGTGAAACAGCTGAACGATGTTGTGTACCGAATTCGATATCATGGGAAGGACAAGAAGCGAGTGAAAAGAAAAGTTGTCCATCACAACCAACACAAGCCCTTTTTTGGTAGCTGTGGAGCAAAGCCTTTGCAATCCAGAAAACTGGAAAGTCGCCAGGAACAGTCACCACAAGATCCTACAGCTATCGAATTAACCGTAATAGAAGAGGACAATTTTGATTCAACCGGAGGGCAAACGGAGTTGTTTCAACTGAAGGCGAGGATTCGTTGTATGAAGCTGCAGTAGCTACGAGGCCGCTACGTGTGTGCCACCCACCTGCCTGGATGCAGGACTATGAGATGGGAGTTTAAGTACAGACTGAGGAAATTATCTGGCGATAGGGGGAGCAGTGTAGAGCAGCGTATTAGGTCTGGGAACGTCACAGGATGCCGCGCGAGTGAGAGACAACATGGCGATCCGTTTGTAGTGTAATTAGTCTGTTTCGCGCCTTTTTGTTGCTGTTGTGAATAGCTACAAGTGTGAACATTTCACTAATATAAAACGTATTGTACTGAAAAACGGTATAATAAACTAACGCCATGCAAAAGTAAAAAAAAATTCTAAAGTCTAAGTATAGTTGTATGCAGGAACAGCGAATGGGAAAAAATGTTTTAAGCGGTAGACATTTGTAAAACGTTTTGTACCACGTGACATTCTTTAAAACCCACAGTAAGTTTTGAGAGGAAAAATGATTATAAGATAAAAAATTTAAGTATTTCTACGCCTGCATAGACCTTTAAGATCACCGTCAACATGTTAAATGTTTGGTACATGCTACTTAGTAAACAAGAGTGCGGTCATTACAGGGAGATTTCAGTCTGAAATTTCCCTGTAATGACCGAACGGACGAAGTTAATAAGTTATTTATTGTGTGGCATTTTTACGACTTTTTTTCATGATCTGAAGTAATTTTTAATTTCCAGCTGCGCGCGCATAAAAAGTTATGTTCAAACGAAACTACGAGTAATTTGAACAAAAACACAACTATGATTTGTTAATAAGTTATTTATTATATGGCTTTTTATTTATTATATAATTCTTTTTTAATTTTTGTTATAATGAGAAGTAATTTTTAATTTCCGGTTGCGCGCGTATAGCGCAAAATAATGACAGGTCATTACAAGAACATCTTGACCGGCCATTGTGCGTCAACAACTAATAAGATTGCGAGGAATTTTCAAGCCATATAATAATCTTACGTATAAAAATAGGCCCCCAAATGCGTGCGTGTTGCTACTGCGTTCTTGTTTTCACTGCACTGGTGTTTAGTATGTACAGCTATTCTAGAAAAGGTTTTTGTAAAGCCGAGTTTTTGGTAAACATGAGTCATAAGTCAAGTTATGTGTCAGGTCAGCAGTAAGACAGAATAAATTCACAAAGTTACTCACATGAAGTTTCGACGACCACAACAAATTTCTAGTCACTCCGGAATATTTTTTGGCGAAATATGAGACAATAAATTCACGAAGTTATTCACGTGAAGCTTCAACGACAACAATAAATTTCTAGTCATTCCAGAATATTTGTCGGCGAATTATGAGAGAGAATAAATTCACAAAGTACTCACATGAAGTTTCTGCGACAACAATATAAAATTTTTAGTCACTCCAGAATATTTGTGGAACTTTTCACTGTCGATATTTTTATGGAAAGAGATCGCACTTTTACGGAAAGTGGTTGGTGAATCCGCTTGTTACACTAGTATTTATGTATTTGACACAAAAAGACGTACGACCAGATTCCAAGTAAGAAAAGCTCTAAACAATGAGTATGTTTTTGTCTTTATAACCTGTAAAGTCTATCGAAATTGGATTCTTATCCAATTTACTACCGGCATTATCGTGCGCCAACAAAATCGATCGTCGAGATAACAGTCCATTTTATTGGAGCTTACATGACGTACTGACATAAAATCGATAGTATCCATCAAAACGATAGCATTGTAGCTACTCGCTCATGCGTAGTAGCTACAAAAACAAAAAAACTCAAGTTAATTTAATTATTGCTTATTAGATGATTGATTTGCTTCAGTACTGTAGTGATTCGCGATTTGTTTTTATTTTCAAAAAAGTGAAACTGATATAGCACTTCAGTAGCTTATAAATTATGAAATGACTGAATATGTTAATAAGTTATCTAAATCATTCACTTAAGCCTCAAGTTTGTTTTATTGCTTTGAAACATTTGTTGACTACGTACTGTTGAGTAACTTTGAGTTAAGGAAAATAAACTAAAGATACTGTTGAAGGTTTGAATGTTTATTGAACCTGAATGTTATTTACATGCTTCAACAGACTTTGCACCTTCTAGTGCATGTAAAACAATCATCTGATCCGTAACAAAAGCCAATATTCAATTTTTACCGCTTCTAGGAAAAATGAATTTTTGAAATGTTTTTAAAAAACACTAAATGTGATTGGCCAAAATTCTTTAGCGTTGCCACAGTCACTTCCGACTTCAAGGAAAGATACTGAGAATTCCGGGAAGAAACTGTTATCTGTTGCTGAACAGTTTTTCTTGCCGTTTGTTGAAACTGTTGCAGTTTTTCATTTTGGCAGAATTACGATGCAGCCTTAAAGAATCATGAACCCGTTTCGGGTAAGTATTAATAATTTAAACAATTTCATTTTTTTGTTGAATTTCCGTAATTATAGAAGGATTAACTGCGTTCTTTGTCGTGTAATGAATAGAATATCTACCGAGCCTATCTAGCGAATAAAGTTTTTTTATCTTGTTAAAAATCTGAGATTCAAGACAAGCTTCTTTTCAATATATAGTGTCTTAAATTTAGTACGGGAATGTCCATAAAACAATAACTTCCCAGAACGTTGTAACTTGTAGTGTGATCGGATTCAGCCAACATCATAACACATTTCATGGGCCGCGCAATCGTGTGGGCTGTGTAGCCTATAGCCCCACCACGTTTTTGCTCAAAGACATTAATTTAATGTCTGTCCAAGTATAGATGATCACAAATTTTATCCACGCATTAAAGACTTAAAACACACAGCTGGTCCCAATAGCATCCTTTGTTCGTCTACGAAAAGGTGCTGCATAAATGAATTTGGAATTAGCATGAAATATTTATCGTGCTCGCGTTGCAAATCGCTGCCTTCCTGAATCACGCTCGAGACCTATCACCGCGGGAAAAATGGATCTTTTTAAGGTTTTGTGTTATTTTTTTCACGTTTTACTTCCGATAACGCTAACTGCGAATGAAGAAAAATGTCCACCCAAGTATTATAAAAAAGTTATGACGTACATATATTCTAATTTTCCTGTTGTTGTGCATAGACGCAGCGAGGAAACATAAGAATATCAATCGCAAAACGGACCCCTCTTAATCTTCCTTCGTTGTAATAAGTTTGCTGTAGACACATGCATCTCTTGAACTATGCTAAAATCAGATACTCAGATGTGTAAACTATATCATTATAAATCAGCATTTGCATTTTTCAGATCGTATTTATAACATTTAAAAAGATTATCTAAGGAATGATAAACAGCTTTCTGTATATATTCTATTTATAGCAGTGATACAATGTGGCATTAGTTCTCTAGTCATCTATTCATTCGCACATTTTCGTCTATTACGTTCATATAAAATATTTGATGCATGTATTTTCAAATGAAGAACTGAAACCAAAGCGCATAAACAATTTGGTGAATAATGATCTAGCTAATTATTTTGATTGAGAAGAAATGTGCATTCCCTCCTAGAACAATTTAAAATACTAACATATAGTTTTAGCTAGCGAATCCTTCTTGACGTCAAAATTGTTCCTTTTTTATAATTTGTTGCCATGCAGTTAGGTAACAAAACAGTGAACCTATCTCTATAGTCTTGTATATATGCTTTCAATTGTTTTGTGAAATCTAAAGCCGTTAAAATTTTTGAAAAACATGAATCAATCTTGTGGTGTTATGGATTGTAATTTTGTATACTGCCCAATCGTCTGAAACGGCTTATAAAAAGTTTTTTTATTCAATTCATGAAAAGCATCAACTCCTTCAGCAAGTGATGGACCGAAGCATAAAACTTGTCCAGTTTTGATGACGATACAATTAGCGGACGGGTATTCTGAAGTTGCTCCCAATCGTTAATAAGGAAAGAATTTCATTTCCATAACTTTCTGGCTATTTTGATTGTATCACAAACTATGAAGAAGACGGAGAAAGGCGGTTTGGCGATATAAACGAAGCATATACCCTTATCAAAGAGAACCCAAAAAAACGGCAATACGGAAATTATTCAAAACAAACTTTGCCATCCCTACATTCTTTCACAAAGGGTAAAAACCAGCTACACGCTTTTTTATACGAACGACTTTATATGAACAACGAGGCTCAAATTGGTCAATTAATTTAAAGTTGAGGTCGAGTCTCCGGATATCTGATACAAATGTTTTACGTAGAGACCTCGCTGAAACACATAATTTAAGCAATACAGTACACAGTAATAAACCGCAACTAAGAACCTCCATTTTTTGGAATTAGCCTAAACAGGTTCTTATTAATAGTAGTTAACAGAATTTTTGGCTATTTAGGTTTTTAAAATGGGTTCTTAATCCTGGAGAAAAAGCAGTTTAACACAGCTACAAACAAGTTGATCATTAGCCTATACTTTTTATTTTCTTCATATATGGTGTGTTGATCTTCATATTACTTAGTATACTTTGTAACTGTACATATCTTGCTCTTATTTTTCTTTAAAATACAGTTTTAGAGCAACGACAATCTGCATTTTTTTTCTTCAAATTTGATTCTAGCAATGCAAGAATGTACTAGTACAATTTTAGAAAATATGAACCTTGTTTGCATTTCTTAGGCTGAATAGGTTCTTATTTATAGGGGGTATAAATGACCAATTTTAGGCTAATGAAGCTTCTTAAATCATTACGTTCTTAATTACGAGTTTTAACTGTAACTATAAAAAAATAAGAAGTTTTATAATAATATGCGAGATGCATCGTTTTCCATGCCTTGATTGTTTCTATTATGGTTTGTTTCTCAATTTGAGTTACTAGAAATAACAATCCCATAATGCCTTGGAAAAATTTAGTAGTTCTTATAAAAAATGAGTGAATGCCAAAAAAAAAAATCATCACGTCAAATTGCTAAATTTCTGGAACATGGCTTTTGAAAATGAAATTCTACAACATCTTCGATTGAGATTGTTTATCAGGTTTTTTTTGTTACTTTCGATTTTAAAAAGCTGACACTTATGTTGGTGTTTTTCTGTTTGGCAGAAATTCCTCCAAATAAAGTTATTGCAGGCGTCCACACTTTTGAAACCCTTTGGATTTTTCTGAGTAAAAGCACCAATGATTTCTATAATTATTTTTCTCATATAATATAGGTACACTCAAAAATTGCGGCCGAGACGCACACACAACTACTAACCTGACAAAGTTTTTGTATTCCCCTTATGGACACGAAGTAATAATTTCTTGCATGCACATAAAAATCTATCTAGAATAAATTTGGATTTCCTCTAACCCTACTCTAACTCTCGCCAACACAGATCAATGCATGGATGAACCTCCCATAAACCAAATATATATGCAGGCAGCGTGGCCCAATGGTCAGAGTTAGGGATTTGAACGTGGAAAACACGGGTTCAATTTCCCAACTCTTAGTTCACTGACTGAATTTGTCCTAAGTGATTCCAGGGACAAATTTACCACGCTTTATAAATAGCCAACTGGTTTGCCTCCAACCAGTTGGGATTCTTAATTGGGGAAAAGGGAGATTTTAACATGCATATGACACTGAAAAGCCCCTCATGGGTAGTTGTCATTAAGTGTGTATATATTTATTATTTTATTATATATGCACAAGCAATCTCCTTCAAACACGAATGATGATAACAGATGGACAATTTTTAAACATTGATAGTGCATAACCCTCCCCCATGCAATACTGATAAGTGCAAAACCCTGGCATTAATCACAGATAGTGCATCACCCTTTCCCCTCTCAACACTGATAGGTATATAATGTTTCCCCATTCAACACAGATGGGTGCATAACCCTCCCCATCTTAAGTGATAGGTGCATAACCCTCCCCATGCAACAATAATGGTGCCTAACCCTCCCCATGCAACAATAATGGTACTTAATCCTCCCCATGCAACATCGGTGGGTATATAACCCTCCCCATGCAACAATAATAGGTGCATAACCCTCCCCATGCAACAATATTAGGTGCATAACCCTCCCCATGCAACAATAATAAGTGCACAACCCTCCCCGTGCAGCAATAATGGTACTTAACCCTCCCCATGCAACAATAATAGGTGCATAACCCTCCCCATGCAACAATAATAGGTGCATAACCCTCCCATGCAACAATAATGGGTGTATAACCCTCACATTGTCTGTGGGACGAATCATATTTATCCTCGTCAGCTACTAATGTCAGCGTTGTCTCAGGTTATCGGATATTCAAGAAAAAAAGGCGGACAAAAAATGTTATGAAAAACGTTAATCCTTTTGTAACACAGAAACTATAGTTTGAAGGCAAAAATGATAAATAGCTCGCAGTTTATGCCGCTGTCAGTTGTCAACACTAAATACTATTACAAGAAAATTTGTGTTAACACAATTCATCTATTATTACTCCAAAACGGTATAACAAATCTGCAGAAAAAATACACAAATGCTAATGTAAATTGCCCACCATAAGTAACGTTTAACAGACACGTCTTAACGTTTTATTGCTTAAAGTCACGTTTTCATACAAATTCTAACATCTAGTAAACAGCAATTGAATATGAAGTTAAGCAGTAAACGTTATTCACCCACCGTATTTCCTTGAATAAACGCTGCACCCGAGATCCAAAATATTGATAAACGCAGCCTTCGAATAAAAGCCGCACTCTTATTCGAAGATTTAACAAAAGAAAATAATCATATTGTAATGTAATAATTATCTTTCTTGTCTATTTTAATACATTAAAATTTACAAATGATTATCACCTTAAGGCATCCAGTGTATCTGATACGTACAACAAAAAATGACAGGATCATCATAGTTCATTCGTCTTGCTTTTATGAGAACAATCTTCAAAACTCCGCAGTATCGAATTTATGGGATTCTTTACGCGGTAACTTACAACCTGAACAAGCTGTAGTTTTTAAAACTCTAAAGCTTTCTTGGTCCAGCCAGTCAAAGAACTGTATCATTTTTTCTACTTGTTAAAATAAAGATGCCGTCGGTTGTTTTAAGCAATAAATAATCTTTTTCAAAATTGTGCTACCTCTTACTGTCAACTTAAAATCAAGGAGAGTTTCCATATTGAGCGGTTGAAACCTGAACTTAACAAGCAGGTTGATCATGTCAGTTTAGCATTATATATTATATAAATAAATATTCTAATTAAACGCCCGCACCATATCATAAAACGGTGTTTATTGGAGGAAATACGTTTTCTCTGTGGTTCCAACTTTATATATACTAACACAAAATCTATATTTTCTAGAATGGCTGAAGCAGGAGCAAGCCCTGACGAAGTGTGCGGAACAAAAAATAATTACTGGAACGAAGATAAAACTAAGTCAGAGAAACTTTCCAGTAAATTACGCAGGAAAAGTATAACAAGAGATGAAAAAATTTCTAGGACAGGGAAGGGTTGTGATTATCGTAATGCCAGAGATACAAAGACTGAGTCAATGCTCCAGAAAACATCAGAGAATGAAAAAAAGGCCAAAGAACGAACATGCAAAAGCAACGAATCAAAAGCTGAGACAAGGCGGAGGTCATTTAATAGCTACCACAGCAAAAACGATGAAAAGATTACTATAGGTGGAGAAAAGAAGCGCGAGACGGTTTCAGGAGAGAGCCATAAAACAACCTCTCTCAGAGTTGAACTAACGGCATCCAAAGTGAAAAATATTAAGTCACCCCCCAAAAACATAGTTTTCTATGCTCGTCGTGGACCAGAGAGAAAACGCAGTGCAAATGAAAAGCCAAAAGTAAGAAAACAGAAAGAGTGTAATGATACGCATCTGCCCTGTACCGAGGAAAACAATATGAAAACAGCGAGCTCTGGGATTTCCGAGTCGGAGGTTTTAAAATTAGAGAAAGAAATTGCAACTATCAAAATACCTAAATCTCAACGGTCAGGGGATTACAGTGATTCGACAGATAACAGAGAAAGTGGAACTAGCAAATCAAAAGAAAAAGATCGATTTTGTTATAAGGAGAAGAAAAGACAAGCTGTCCGCCAGAAGCGTTCTGCACGAGAAAAACAGCCCGTTAAAGTCACACAATTAGGAGAAGTGAAAGAGAAACAACCTAATGTGGGACAGATGTGTCCTGCACCAGAATCAGAAACGGCTTCAAAAGCAGTTGTGAGCCAGCTACAAGAAGAAAGAGCGGCAGTGACTTCTTATGTCCCACAACCTACAGTCGCACAAGAGAGACAATCTAATGTGGAACAGATGCGTAGAGTACCAGAATCAGAAACCGCAAACGTTCCAAAAACAAGGAAAGCACAAGAGAAAAATGCAGCGAGCCAGTTACTAGATGAAAGAGCGGCAGCAACCTCTTATGTCCCACAACCTACAGTAGTGCAAGAACGAATAAATGTTACTTCTACGCATGATGAGTGTGCTGCAAATGACAATGTAGTTAAAGTAAAAAGTAAAAGCAAGCGAAAACAATCGAAAAGAGCAACAAGGCAAAAGAAAATCAAAGGTAAGTATGATTTTGCAATGTAGTTTTAGCAAAAGATGGGGGAATTTGAAACCTTTATCACACTTGTTTCAGTCTGTTAAAATTTAAAATAAAAGCTTTATTTGATTAGCGCAAATGGCAACAGCAGATCAAGGTTATTAAGTACTCAAACGGTGAGGTTTTGATACAAAAAAACTGTGATAATGATAAAGATTTTAAACAAAATGATATACGTAGTTTGCATAAAATCGTTTAACCTCGATTTCACGCAAACTTCATATGTTTTTTTTTCATGCATGACTTTTCTTTTAAAAAACTCATTAAAATAAAATTTTTAATACTTAGAGCTCAAATTTACTGATTTAGCTCATTTTGACCAGCCGGGCGTTATTTCCGCCATTTCAATCACACTGTTACTTATTAACTGACTCAAACAAGAGTGACAAAAGAAAACCAGGTTGGGTTGGTCAGCTGGTTATCAGCATATAATGTAAGGAAACATTGGTTGTATACAATCTTAAGCAATGTGAAATTATTTCTTAAATTGATATTACCTTTTTATTTATTCACTTTTTTGTTGTGTGATGTTCTCTGTTGGATATTATTGGAAATTGACGTCACTTGAATGTTTTTCTGTTAATGATAATTTTGTCTTGCTGGCCGCATAAAATTATAACTCCAAACAGCAAGACATTAAAGTGATAAGGGTCCACGGTGAGATCAATTTGAAAAAGAAAAAAAGCTAACTATAGCTGTAAAGTAGTGTGTGCTTACTAAAAAAAGTTTTCTCTCTTTTTCTATGGTATATAATTTACGTATTTATTACTAAATTCTGATACATTTGGTCAAGTTCATGAAATACTCTATAGCAACCCAATCTTCCCGAATTGCCGTCAAATTTTGAAAAATTTTCAGCACGTATTAACCACTGCACCACAAGGACCAACCACGCTGGTAACGCAGCCGGACAATGTTAGGTAGATGGTAACTGTAGGGGTTCCCAGGGCGATATTTTTTTCTATTGATAAGTCGAACACCGTAAATTATAGGTACGCATATATGGTATTCTGTATAGATAAATCTATTAGAAATGCGTTCGTTGTATAAATATATAGAAAGAAATATGCCATGCCGGGGATTGGTCCCAAAAGACTTTGTTTATACAACCCTTCCCCCAAGAAATGTTTTTGCGTACGGACATGCAATTAGCCAATATCAAACATACCGTAATACTCTTTGTTTTTCCATCCAAATTTTGCATATGCTTTGTTTCCAGTTTTTCTTGGGGTCGTTGTAAGTCCCAAGAGAGACTAAAAACAATGCTTAAGCAAAATTTTTGGTGGACAAACAAAGAGTATTATGGTATCTTCGGTACTGGCTAATATGAACTACGTTAATTAAATTTGTGTAGAAGTTAACGCTGACCAATTTCATATGTTGACTTACATGCTCCGATGGCATTGCTTTCAGAAACTCTAAGTTTGGTTGGTGACGGGAGGAAATCCGAACTCAAACGAGAGCTAGTATCAACGCTAGAAAAAAAGGACAAGATTAAGAAAGTAAATCTAAGGAGACCTCGATATTCATTAAACGAAATCATGAATCAAGATTCACAACCACCTGACGATTTCCGGCGGATTCAGATTTGTCCAACAGTGGAAGAAATTACAGCAACTGAAAACCCTTTTTTACGCCCAAACATCAAGAAAGGAAGTTACGATAACTTGGAACATTACCTCGACGTGCAGTTTCGCTTGTTTCGCGAAGATTTTGTTGCTCCATTACGAGAAGGGATACAGGAAGTTACCGAGAACGTTTCTGCGGAGAAACGAATTCATAAGGTCAAACTCTATCATGGAGTTGAGATAGGTTCCAAGCAATATACAAAATCAGGAATAACACATGAAATTAAGTTTGACGTCTCTCGATTTGGTCAGATTAACTGGAGTGCTAGCAAAAGATTGACCTATGGTTCCTTTCTTTGCATTTCAAGGGATAACTTCCAATCAATGTTATTTGCAACAATAGCAAACCGAGAACCTTCAAAGTTGAGAAGAGGAAAAGTTGAAATTGAGTTCATTGAGGGTCAGCCTGTCATTGGAATAGAAAAGAGAAAGGAACAGTTTGTTGCTGCTGAGTCACCAGCGTTTTTTGAAGCTTACCGCCATGTCCTTTTAGGTCTTCAATCTCTCAACGCAGAGAAGAATCTTCCTTTCCAAAGGTACCTCGTGGAATGCAGACCGGAAGTTGATCCACCAAAGTACCTGTGTTGCGGTAAAGGTAAAAAGCCCGTGTACTTTGGTTTTGATAAATTACTTGGTGTTGGCAAAGAGCAGGAAGAGGCTAACTCACGTTGTTTAATTTCGGGCAAAGTAAAGCGTCGTACGGTGAAAAAAAAACGACTAATCACGCCAAAGTATCAAGTTCCTGTACTTCAAACTGATGCGTGGCCAGCATGCGATAAATTTGCATTAAACAAGTCGCAATTAGAAGCTTTAAAGACTGCACTCACGACCGAATTTTCAGTAATTCAAGGTCCACCTGGTACCGGAAAGACCTACATTGGGTTGAAGATAGTGGAAACTTTATTGGACAACCAAAACGTTTGGAATTCCGATAATTCATCACCAATGCTCATGGTTTGCTACACTAACCACGCTCTGGACCAATTTCTTGAAGGAGTTTTAGATTTTCTTCCTGAAGGAATTATTCGAGTCGGAGGAAGAAGTAAGAGCGAAAAGTTAGAAAAATTCAATTTGAAAAAGTTTACAAGTTATCGAGGATGTACTCCAATTTACAACCGTCTGGAAAGTCAAATCAAAACCATTTTTAGTTTTAAAAAACGTGCGGAGCATGTAGAGAGCGATCTTCTCAAATTCAAGGACATTGAACCTTTTGTCAGCGATGATGTGAAAGACAAATTGTACTTCTCTAGACCACGTGGTTATGCTGGAGACATGACAAAGCTTTTTAACGTTTGGCTATGTTGTAAGGAACCCCAAACAAACACACCTGACACCTATGATGAATACGAATATAATGATGATAATGAGGACGGGGAGGAGGAATTCGAAGAGAAGAAGAAGGAGGAGGGAAAGATAGAGTGTGTGTTGGAGAAGGAGGAAGTGGAGGAGGAGAATGAATTGACTAACATGGAGGAGGAGGTGAATAAACCGAATAAAGAGCAGGAATTGGAGAAGGGGAAGGAATTGGATAAAGAGAAGGAATCGGAGAAGGTGAAGAAAAGAGAGAAGGACAAGGACAAGGAATCCGAGAAAGAGAAGGAATTGGAGAAGGACCTGAAAATAATGAACAAGGAAATGGAGAAGAGGAAGGAGTTGGAGAAAGCTGAAAGTGACAAGGAAAACGCGGCCACAAACGAAGAAGTAGACGAAGGAAAGCTCAATCAGAGACAATTGCAGCATGACACAGGTGCGTCTTCCGTTGCTTTAAATTGTAGTGCTTTGTTTCAGCCAGAAACCATCGACATTGAACAAGAAGCTGATCGTATTCATCAAGAACGATGTCTGGAGGGAGATGAAAGCGCCTTCGAACCTATATTGGTCGAAGATAAATTTTTGGCATTATCAAACAAACATGATAGCGACGAAGCAACTAACCAATCAAACGAAAAGGAACAGAAGCAACCGGCTCTAAATATTCCAATACAAAATCAATTAGACATAGAAATAACGAATGCTGAGCAAAACAAAGTAAGCAGCCTAATAAAACAAGGTTTAGTTGCCTTTACAAAGGAGAAAGTTAATAAAATTCAAAATCTGTGGGAGCTTTCAGAAGAAGACAGAATAAAACTGTACCTCTTTTGGGTTGCTTGTTTCAAAAATCATTGGAGAAAGATGTTGGGAAAAGAGGAGGAACAATACCAGAACATTGTGATGGAACTTAAAGATGCAAGAGATTTAGTTGAACTGAGAGCCCTCAGCAATGCAGTAGTTATCGGAATGACGACAACAGGCGCTGCAAGATATCACAAGATTTTGCAAGAAATTGGACCCAAGATTGTCGTGATTGAAGAAGCAGCTGAAGTGTTGGAAGCTCACATTTTGACATCACTAACACAAGATACTGAACATACAATTCTCATTGGCGACCACAAGCAATTGCGCCCAAAACCGACTGTGTACAAATTGGCACAGGATTATAATCTAGAGATTTCTCTGTTTGAACGCATGGTGTTAAACAAAATGGAATGCAAGCAACTATCAACGCAGCACCGTATGAGACCGAGCATTGCTCGACTTACTAAAAAAATATACGAAAATGAAATATTCGATCACGAATCAGTAAGCATTTTTGAAGATGTCCGAGGATTTGAGAAAAATCTCTTTTTTATCAACCACAGAGAGCCCGAAAGGCTGGTTCCAGGTCTTCAGAGTTACTCCAACCAGCATGAAGCTTCCTTCGTCGTGTCCTTAACCAGGTACCTGATTAATCAAGACTACGACAAGTCCAAGATAACTGTACTCACCATGTATTCGGCACAGCTTTTGGAACTTAAAGGAAAAATGCCAAAAAAGGAATTTGAAGGTGTGCAAGTTTCGGTAGTGGACAATTTCCAAGGGGAAGAAAATGACATTATAATATTATCACTCGTAAGAAGCTCCGAAAATGGTTCAATTGGATTTCTTAAAGAAGACAACAGAATCTGTGTTGCGCTTTCACGGGCTCGTAAGGGACTTTTTTGTATAGGTAACTTTGACTTTCTGTCAAAAAAGTGTAAAACATGGCGCGACATCGTTGAAGACTTGAAGGCTGAAAATGAGATTGGCGAAGAATTCCGACTTAAGTGTTCAAAACACGGAAATGTCACTGTAGTAAAACAACAAGAAGACTTCAAAAAGACACCTTTGGGAGGGTGTGGCAAAGCATGTGGTGAACTTCTTGGCTGTGGTCACCTGTGTAGACTGCTCTGCCATGGTTATGATATAAATCATACCGAATACATTTGTGGAGAAAAATGTCCCAAAAGCTGTCCAAAGGGCCACCCGTGTTCAAGCC